>VWZY01011107.1:737774-751375 GCA_013399075.1 Chloroceryle aenea
AATCCAGTCATTTATATTCTGAGCCTAAATGGTATTCCTCCTCCTTTACAGCCTCCCCCAAAAAGGGGGAAAAAAAAAACCACCAAGCCCTAGCAAGCCATATAACACTAGTAATTCCTTCTAACAAATTTCCACAGATTCCCCCCCTCCTTACACACATGCATACTCCCTCTCTCTCTCTCACACATACGCTCTCACACGCACACCCTTAAGCTGCTCTAAGCAGTGTATTAAGTAGCTGAAGAAAATCCATTCACATTCTGCTGTGTCGCTTTCTTCTCAAGTCATGAACCCATCACAGACTTTTTCTAGCTGTAGGTTGCCACGGTGAAGATTTACAATGCCAGTTATTCATACATCTGCCTTCTCTTTTTTCCCCCCTTATTCTTAAATCCCTTGGGCGAGGGCAACCTTGATACTGAGACTCGTAAAATTCATGCAGGCTTATCATCCTTGGTGAAGGCTTCAGGCATGCATTACCGTATCCAACTGCCTGCTCACCGCCATGACAGAACTGGGCCTATAGCTTTTATTTCTAACAGGGGAGAAATGTATTAATGTGCTAAATAGAAAAGAAAGCTTAAATGTTTTGAGGAAGAAAACAATAGTGAGCATTATCCATTTCTTTTAATGATTTTTAAATTTGTTTTAATTACTGTGCTCCCCGTGGAATAGCATAAAATGGAAATTCCTTTTCTTTTTTTTTTTTTAAAGCACCCTTTAATTTGGGTGGAACAGTGTTCTGAAAGTCCAATCACACTGCAGTGGGGAAGTACAGTACTAATACAGCCTCTGAACTCCACATCAAAGTAATGAACACAACAAATCTGGAATTAATTTTAAATGTAAATTTGAAAGTATTTTCCTGATTTGATTTTTTTTTTTCTGTATTTTTTAAGACTTGCCATACAAAGTAATACTTTCTTAAAAGAAGGTGGAGGGGAAATGAATGTACTGATCTTACAAAATGAATACCAAAAAAATAAAAGCAGAAGAATCCCAAACAAATTTCAAGTATTCAATTAGAAAATTACAGGCTAAAGACAAAGTCTGCAAAGATGTAAATCACGGAGATTTTAATTTTGATACAATCATCATTTGCCAGGTCATTAATCATATTTTTATATCTGTTCTTTTCTGAAGATTGCACATACAACGTATGGAGGGGTCCTCTGCAGGGAGCTCAGGTGTGAAAACCAGAGGCTGTCGCATCAGTTTGGTGTTGTTTCTCTCTTTCCAATAGGTGAAAATCATGCTAAAACCTGTCAGGCTTTCCAGGAGACAACTGGAAAATGTGTTTAAAGACCTGTGCACATCTCCTGTTTTCTCTGTATGAATGTGTGCATTCTAAGTCTATTATTCGATCTTTCTATGTGTTTTAAAATCATTCATGTTTCTAGGAAGCTGAACAGTGTGATTGAACCACGAGCATCCTAAAGAAATCCTTCAAGATGCTCATGCCTGTGCAAGTGAAGTGGACACGGCTAGAACGGGTGAGAGTTACAGTGAAAAAAGGTATGAAGCTGGAGTGCTGCCTTCAGAAGATGCCTAGGTGTGCCACAGACTTTTTCTGGAGAATTGTGACTCGCAGCTTCAGAAAAAAAAAGTAGTCTTGAAGGCACAGAATTATTCAAAGAGAAATGAAACCTCATGTCCTTTGAGAAGTTGCACCCCATTATCCTCATACCTTTTTCCCCTTTTGCGTTTTATTGTTGCTTTAAATGTTTCAAAACTGTTTCAGCCATTATGCTGTCAAAAGTGTCTTTTCAATCTTAGATCCATATCTTCTGACATCCTAAGACAGCTACAACAGAAAAGAAGACTTGTGTTGATGTTACTCAGTCAGCATTAAGTTGTCACAAGTGCTGTCTCACTTCATCTCCGTAGTGATGCTTAGAGCCCACTCATACCACCATCTGCCTGCTCAGAGGTGACATCCCCGTTTGCATGATGAAGCACTATTTACAGGGATCCACTCGCAGGTCCACAGGGCTCTGACAGCAGCACATCCTACTCAGCTTGCCACTTATAATCACCTGCAAGCAGCATTTCTCAGTCAAATAGCCATGCAAGACTTCTAATGCTTTGAAACAGAGGCACAAAGAAACATTTCTCTGCTGGTATGACACCAGTGAGGCAGTTGTTCTTCCACTTAGACTGGTCTTACAAGGAGGTGCAAAAAAGTTGTGTTTTCCAAATAAACATAAAATCATCTCTGGGTCACTCATCTTTTCCTGGCTAGGGGAGGTGCTTTTTGGCCACCTCTTTCTGATGGAAGGGGGCACTCTGTGATGCACCCCAAGTGAGATGTCAAATGCCTTGCATGCAAACCACAGGGCAGGGAAGAGGAATTTTTCTCACTCAACAAACATTATGCTGATTTACACAAAGAGGTTGCTGAGGCACAAATGAAGATCTTTGCACAAGGACATGTCCCTGGGTGCCACAGCAGACACGCTGCTGTTGGGATTCTCTGTACTTTAGGCATGCAGTGTGAGCTCACACTGTTAGGAGGAGAGAATGAATCTGGAGGACTCTGCTGCTTTTACTTAGAAAGGTATATGCTGTTGTTGAGATTCCTCCACGCTTCCTGCTAATGCCCTTTTATAGGCCAAGGGGTTCTGAGGATCATCGAGTCCTATCCCTTCAAGCACATGCCACTATGCAATCAGTGTGTCTAGCGAAGCAACCCCCTCATTTATCACCAGCCATAAAATGCCTCCCAGCATCCTGCACTGAGATTTGGGCTGTAAGTAAAGAGACCAGAAGTCACAGTTACAACCTAAGAAAGAAAGAAGGGGAAGAAAGGGAAGGAAGGGAAGGGAAGGAAGTCAGGAAGGCAGGAAGGCAGGAAGGCAGGAAGGCAGGAAGGCAGGAAGGAAGGAAGGAAGGAGAGAGAGAGAAAGAAAATCTGTCTCAAGGGCATCACAAAGTCCTCAAGTTTCTGCAGTAGCAGAACTGGCTGGAAGCCTGAGTTCCTCAACAGTGTAGGAGTTACCAACACTACTTTCTGCCAATTAGTCTTTGTATGTGTTGAGTATCCTCCCCCAAATTGACTTACAAAGGACTCACCTCCCAGATATTTCAACTAGAAATCCAGACTGTTCAGTTCTAGCAGCAAAGAAACTCATGCTTTTTCTCCTTGATAGGCTGTAGTTCAGCTGAGATGGTAAACAGTGAGAATCACAAGTGTAACAGTGATACCTCCCACCAACACATTCTTTTGCTGGTAGGATTTACTCCAAACATCAGCAGAAGCTGGTACAGATGCTTGGTGAATTGGGCCCCTTAGTTATTTATGTTCCTATAAGGACTAGCATGAAGCATAGTAATTGTTTCACCCCGTCAGTGGGCTTGATGGTTCCCCACCACTGTTTCTTCTGGTTCTCTGATTAATCATCTCTAATCCATTAGATAAGACTCTCTAAACCAAAGAAAACTTGTCAGAACTGCTTTCCATTAGGGAGATTTAACTGGAGGTATTTCCATGTATCATTCCATCCCAGTATTCCATGTGAACACTTCATTCCGAGTTGTGATAAGCAGGTCAAATAGTCAAGTACTTTCAGTAGAGAGATTGTATATATCATTGAATATTAGATTAAACTGAAGGCCTTCAGGATATGGGAATTACAGGTTACCAGAAGGAAAGAAGTGGATGGCTCCAAAAATTAGACATCTGAGTAATTTCTCTGAATCAGTTTTTATTCTCAGGCACATCCCTTATTAGTAGTAAACAACGTGAACTGGTGCCAGCTTTAATTATTATTTTAAGTTCCATTTTCATTCTGCTGCACTCCTTATGTGGTGGTACTTGTCAGCACTGCAAGGTAAGGTAGTAAAGGAGTTAGATGAATCAAATCACTTCTGCTGCTTTTGTCACATGCAGAGTGTACTAAATGGTGAAGACATGCTGTAGAGGGAAAAAATAAATAGAGTATCCCAAGCCTGAGTCACTACTGCCATGGCAAAATTTTAAGTGCCTAGTGAGCTGATGAAGATGTGATGGTTTTCAAGCTATCTGGCTAGGAATTACTGTATCGTATTATGTTAGGCAAAAGCTGAGTTGATTATGTAAAAGCTATCACTTCTCCACCTTGTTTAACAGTGCACAAATATAAGTTCTAGTGATCTGAGGTGGAGGACAAGATGTGTCTTCAGTGGATAACCTGGAAGGTTGCTTCACGTGATGCCCGGACTAATTTTGAAAGCACCTTTGCTGAAAACTGGACATGCTGGGTGAGGGAGAGGTTTCTGGCCACAGGAGCTAAGCAAAGGTTGCAATTACCATGATGTTGGTGATGTTCAACAGCTGTTTGTGTCTTTCTTTTATAATAATGGCTGACAGCCAGCATGGAAAAAAACATATCTACTTGCCAGCTAGCAGTTTTCTGGTATGTCATGTATATATATATATATATATAAAAACAAATACAATTTCACCTGGCCATGCAGGGGAAATTTTACAAATACTTTGTTTACGACAGAATTCTAAGTTTTAAAGTGGGGAAACATACTGCTCTCTAATATCAGAGTCCTTACTAGTAGTTGCCAAATTATAAGCACTAAGTGCCTATCCATATAGTAAATACTGATGGGTATGTGAAATAATGGACAATTGATGAAGACTCCTGCACACTGTAGCATGCTCGGTTTGCAAGTATTTTGTTTATAACAGGAAAACCAGAGTGGTTCCATTTGCTCGTCCCAAAAGACTTTATACCATTTCAGTAGTGACTCCCCAGTAAAATAAAAGTTAGTGTGAAACCCAGAAGAGTTTGTCACCTTAAAGTAACAAAGTGAAGGGGGGAGAGTTTTGAAAGTTTTAGAGATTTAGGATTAGGCTTGGCTGTCCTGTATTCAGATGATGTAGCTCCTGCATTCCACAAGTTGTGGTCATTCAGAACAAAAGCATAAGCTTGACTATCAGGTGCTATCCTTAACAAATAACAGCCCTTTTAATAACATAATGTTTGCCCAGAAATGTTTCTTCAAAGTGGGTTTCCTAAACTAAAGTTTTAGTTCACTTAAAATGATGTGCACGATTAGAAACAATTACATGCATTTCTTGTACAGAATACATTAGAAAGCCTCTTATTGTTCATCAGGTAGGGTTCCAGAATGTCTTTCCCTTTTAGAATTTCTGTGTCTGGTAGACGTGGTGGTTTTGTTGCACATGTGCTGGATAATAGGGTATTAGAAGTCCAGTATTGTGCTCACTACCTGAAATTTACTTGGGCAACTTTTTTCCTATTAGAGGTTGCATTTCAGGCTAGATTTTTCTCAGAAATCCTGGAGCCTTTAGACTTGGTCACTTGTCATACATCAGTAACAATCCATTTTTATGGGGTCTTTATTTGCTCTTTACCTTTGGGTTTGTTTTTTTTCCTTTGTTCATTCTGATTTGTTTTCAGTCCCATGTTTCCTGTATCATTCTTTCAAGATTGAGAATACAATTAATAGAACTTAAGGTACTGTTCATGATAAAACCAGTAGAGAAGAGCGAGAGAGAAGACAGTTGATCATGCACTTGAGGTTGGATTCTGTCAAGAAAAGAAAGCAGAATTTTTCATGTCCTTGCCTCTGCAATGGGAGTTTAGGGAGTATGGTGCAGCACCATAAGAGCTTGTAACTGCATGGGTCTCCTCTGCAGTTGCTCTTGCACAGAACTGTGTTTCTGAGGAGTAAGACACTGAAGTGTCAGGCTCTCAGGAAACGGTCTCCATCTCAGGTGGCTTTAAGGAGGAGCATAGCCACCCTTTGAATTATGGGCACATCACCGGTGGGCTAGAAAGGATGGGAAAGACCTATCTCTGTTTTCTGCTGTGATTGTTTTCATCAGGGCTCTTAGAAAGCAAGGGGTGTAAATGTAAGGCTGGTCTAGTTTCCATTGGCTGTTAATTCAGTCCAGACTGCAGAGAGGACAAATACAGCTTCTGGCCATCTTTGCTCTAACTTCTCTGCCCTTAACAGCTAAAAATTCTTCTTGTTAAAGTGTTTAATCCTAGGAGTAAATTTTGTTGAGCAGATAGCATTCGACGGATAGGGTTTTGAAATGGTGTTCTTTAGGGCAGAGGCAATGTGCTTACTGTGTCTTTTACAGCAGCCTTGCACATCAATATCTCTAAGTAGAAAATGAGTACAAAATATATACCATATACTGTTCACATACTTATTTTTTGCACATGTACACACCCTTGAAAGGTGCATACGTATCAGAGGGAGAGAAATACAGAGAAAGATAAAAATTAACAGATAGGAACATCTAGATATTTTGAACCGATGGGTGGGTCACATAATTTTGCACTTGGTATTTAATTTATTAAACTTTGGGTGACACTGTCTTGGCAAGCAATCATTTTGGATTGTATTTCTTTATTTGCATTACACAGCACACCTGGTAGAAAGGATATTTAAGTGGTGAAGGACTTGCAGCATTAGTAATTAATAGGTCCCATTATGCTAACTCTCATGCAAGTTTAGGACATCTTAGATGCTAGATAAGAGATGAATAATTTGAAGTAATTTTCCTGTAATCATGCCAATCACTTCAGCAAAGTAGTTATTAAATGAAACAGTATTATGATGAATTATAGGACATCTATTGAATATCTTTTCTTATCATCTACTTACAGTGCCTGATGCTGAAAAGAGGCAAACATGTGAATGCTCTTTCCCAGTAAAATATGCACACTTCTTACTGTAAATAATAGTTTGTTTAGCAAACCTCAGGTTTTTTAATGAGGCCTAGAGACAGATTTGTATCAGTCTCATACTCTTTGCTGCTCCAGAAGATCATCTAGTTTTACCTTTTCTTTAAAGGTAGATATTAGCAAGAATGAGTCACCACTGATGACAAGGAATTTTTCTAGTTCAAATTTACTGAAGTGATTAAATATTATTTATCTAATTAAATGCTCAAAACAGATCATTATTGAAAGGAATAAATTTAGTGGATTTGTTGAGCAGTGTTAGCTGAAATGTAACTGCACATCATTTGACTTTTTAACATTTTATTATATCTAATAAGTCTTTCTGTGCTTAATTAAATCAACTTATTTTTTACAGCTAATTTAACATGATTTCATTTTAGTTACAGCTTTTGCATTGGATATGTAGAAAGCCAACTGTATACCTAAATTAAGTTTGTGCTATTCAGGTGCTCTGCTGTACTTTTGCCTCTCTAGCCACTACTGATGCCCAGACTACTTTCTGGTGTTTTCTTATCTTTTACTGGAGAAAGGCTACTCATTTGTTAATTATAATCCATTTCAAATACTACAGTAAAAAAATTATACCATATGGTCATAAAGCATTTAATAATTCTGTCATATGTAGCAAGCTCTGAAAATCGACTTTTTTTTCTTGGCATAGGACTTTGCCTGGTGTCAGAAAATGCCAAACAGGAATGTAAGATTAATTCTGCTCGTGGCTGGCCCAACAACTTAATCTGCATGTGTTTCAGTGAAGGTAGGGGTGGACCTGGTAGCCTACATAAAGCTTAATATTTTTTTCCCAGGGCACACCCTGTCTTCACAGATTTGCATGCAAGGCTTTTGAATTTGTCAGTTTGTTGCTTGTTTGTTTGGTTTTCTATTAAAAAAGAATTCACTGGCTTCATCCTTTTAAGACTTCTGAGAGCTTTTGCCTCTTTGCTGAACAGTATCCACTGTGGGGGTAGAGTAGGGTGGGAGGTGAGAAATTCAGTCAGCCTGCCAGTGATTGCAGTTGCCTTGAATCAATGCCACTCCTTTGACTTCAGCAGGATTATGCCTGGACCACACTAGCACACGTAAGATCAGAACCACACTGCGGACCTCTCTATATGGGCATTTTATGGCTTTGGTCAGCCTGCTCACAGGCTAGTTGTTCCCACTGAGTTGTTTTAAAAGACACTGTCCCTCCAGAATCTAAATGGTGAGCAAAGTTCACCAAGTGAGTAGATGGGAGCTTTTGATAGATTATTATCTAATCCGAGTATCTATTTTTCCCTCCCAAATACCTGAATATTTTTTCAGAGAAGCTCAGCAATCCTTTCCAAGCTAGCCCTGCAGCAGAATGAGTTTCAGAGCAGTGTTACCAGTTTTTAACCTAATTGGAAATAAAACTGCTCACAGTTTTAAAATCCTGTGTGAAGGACTGCACAAAGATATATTCTTGCCCACATGAATGTGACGCATTATTATTCCTACAGTGGCTACCCATAACCATTTCTGTATGTAGAGAAAACTGCCTAACACTTGGGCTTAAATTCCCCAGAGTAACTGTTCATGATCACAAATTTGGCTAAAGGATTTTTTTCATTACCCTCAAACATTTCCTTTCACCTCCAACCTCTAGGCAGAGCCATCGCTTTCCCTTTAGAGCAGGGAACATAAAGCCATGGGGCCATTGGGGCTGGCTGTGCCTGACCCCGAGGGCCCTTCTGTCAATCACTGCCTCCCCATCCCTTGCTCTCTTTCACACCAGGCAGCTGTACCCATCGCTGTCAACCAGGTAACAACCAGCAAACAATAGAGGCCTGAATGCCTGGTCTAGACACTCTTTTAGCCACTTATTTGCTGCTCTTGGCAGCTGTTGAAGCATAAATAAGCAGTTTGTAATCAGAAAGCTGACATCATTGCAGCTCAGCTGAGAGGGGGAATTGTTGCTGTGCACTGAGCTGCTTTCCCCCGCTCTCTCCCCCGCCCCAGCCCCCTCCCTCCTTAATTTTGTGACAACAGATTCTGGGGTGGGGATGCAGATTTCTGCAGGGCTAAGCTGGCTTTTCTTTTTATTTCTAGAGTACAATGATGCAGGTCGCACAAACCAGCACGCAGGCGGCAATGGAGTTTGCAACTAACAAAACTGAAAAACAAGAAAGGAAGAAAAAAAGAAAGAAAGGAAAAAAAAAAAACCCAAACCCACCTAAAATTCTGGAAGACCTCACCTGCAAATAAATGTTGGAGTTCTGCCCGACACATTCAGAAAGCACTTTGAGGCTCACAAATATTTTGAGTTTAAAGGGCAGTGTTTTAATTGACCATAAACTCTGCAGATAGGCAGAAACTGTCCTGACTGGTGCTTTTACACTTTCCTCTTCTTTTTAACCCCTGGAACGAGAGGAGAGGCAAAACCAGGAGACGTAAAAGCTGGAGCTGAGGAAATAGTTTCTAACCAACTCTGTTTTGTCCCAGCATGCCTCTGTTTCTGCTGTTGAAATGCCCAGCTACGCATCTCTCATTGCTGCAAACATTTGTTGTTCGAGTACATTTCATACACTTTTAACACTTCTTTTTTTTTTTCTACTTCGGGGTTCAATCATAAACAAGTTCACTGGGCAAATTTGACACAATATTTGAAACTCAAGCTGGGTTCCTTGGGTGGGATTGGTGGGGTGAGGCACGTGGCAGCGCTGCTGCTCCCTGACTGGGGGAAGACAGCAGCATACCCAGTGCAAATATTTGCACATGCAAATTTAGAATTCGTTTTCCACAAACACTTGCACGTATGACTTTCAAATTAGCTTTCTGCGAGCATTCATGCTGCTAAGAAACTCTAGTTCAAATATTCATAGAGAGTTAACATAAAAGGGCCACAGGTTTAGGTGATTTCTTTTCTTTTCTTTTTTAATAAAGAAAACATCCATCAAGTGAATATTCACGCTGAAGTCCTTGCAGTGTTGTCCAGTTGTGATGTTTTCTGGCCATCCTCCCTTACTGCTGAGAACCAATATGTGTTTATGTGGTGCCAACCAGCAGTGGCAAATTATGCTGCCTCTGATGTATATTTAAACCATAAACTTTATAATCTGGAATGTATTTGGTGCTCTTCATTGATAGGAAAATAAAGCACAGCGTGTAACCTATAAAATACATAATCCATCCTGGGTCCCAGATCTTTTCCCCATCTTTCATTCTGTCTGTTCCAGCAGTGAGTGCAGCAATAATGGGAAAGAGTCAAAAGGATTTTTGAGGGGCTTTTCCCCCAGTTGTTTATTTATTTACCCATGTGCACTGTACACATGCAGTCAGTAAGAGACATGAGCTTTCTGATTCTTGTGGAGCAGGTTCCACCAGCGGTGTGTCCAAGTCTGATCCTACTGCCTGTTGGTACTGGGAGGCAGAGGGAATGGCAGAGTGCCTGTGGGGTTTGCTATCAGAAATATCTTCAGGTAGCAATGTCTATCTCCAATTTCAACAAGAAAGAAGGCCAGTTCAAAAATATTGACTTTATATCTCCCAAAGGCTTTCTAGTATTAGTTTGCTCTAAGTAGCTCATGATTTAGAGTACAAAGGCATTTCCAGAATGCATGTTTAACAAAATGACATAGCAGATAATTGAAATTTATTTGCAATTTTCAAACTACAATAAACACAATTCTCCTTTTCTTTCATTAATAATCGCACGGCTAATGCATAACAATCCCTCTGCAGCTTTTACAAGCAAACTTGAGCTGCTGTGTTGTAATAGCTGGAAAAGTTAATGTAGCTTGAACAAGGTTCCTAATTGTCCCTGTCTCTGTCATATTTGTCTACTTGAATGGTCCTAAATACCACAGCGATTAATTACTACAGAGCAGGTATTACAAGATGTTATCATCCTTCCCCAACTGTCTGGGTGAATGGAGAGAGGCAGTAGATTGTTGCAGTGTTTCATCTTTGCACTTCCTGTAAGGCACTTTAACCAGAAGATTTAATGTGTCAAAGTTAACTGCGTTCTCGCGCAGATATTCACATTCTAATTAAAGATTAAGAACGTAGTACATTACACTGTGATTTGTCATACATGGCTTGTTAAATAGGAAACCTACCGGGATTCCCTAACATTTTATAAACATTATTCAGGGCTTTTAATGTGGGCAAAGGAAAAGATTATTCAGCTGCTCTGTAGAGTAGGAGGCAGGTCATTTCTCCCCCCTCGTCCTGCACAAGCTCCCCCCTCTCCAAATAAAAAAAACCCAAACCTCAGGTGACTTTCAAACTGGAATTCTGTTGAGATGTCTTTAAACTATTTATCCTCCCAGCATGTATGTGTGCAGGTGGAGATATAATATATAAAATATAGGTATGTCTTAATTATGTTTAGGCATTTTTGTGACTTTTGCTGTCAGCTATGTAAACTGAGGTAGGAAGTCTTTGTTTGAGTTAGGGTGGCAAAGGAAGGAAGAAAGATGAAACAGTTTTTCTATATGCAGAATGTGCTTTCATATGATTCTAGCAATGCTGAGCAGTGTACCACTTCCAGTATTAGTAGCAGAGGACTGGTTCACATTCTTTGATTGCCTGAGGAATAAATTAATGAGGTTACTGGAGACATTGAACATTTGCATATTCAGGGATGCTTATTAGGTATAAAGTGAATGCCAGGTGCATTGAATTTTGGGAATACTAGCTTTGGGTTTGGTCTTCTATTTTTAAAGCAATCACATCTTTCTTTCTCCCTGAAGTGGGAAGTTCTGTGAGAAAAAAAAAAAAAAAAGCAGCATTTATAAAAATAATAATAGAAATTAAAAAAAAAGAAAAATCTAATTAATTTGATACAGACAAAGCTTCACTATAAGATATAGATCAGAATAAATATCATACAGCATGAGGCTAGGGCTTATCTGTATATCTTGTTTGGAACAACAGTTAGGATGACTACAAATATAAAAACAGTTGTTCCAAGACATAAGGAGAACAAATGTTGTATTTTTCACTGTGCTCCTTGTGGATTTCTAGTTTTAAACAGCAATAGGAGAACTCGTTATGAAGTCACCTTCCATAATGACCAGCACTTAATTTTAAGGCACCAATATTCTGCCACGTTTGTTACAGCAAGTCTCAAACTCAGCCTGCAAAGCTGAGAAGGTAGAATTAGAAAATTTGCTCGACTGTTTCTCCAAGGAGTATCTGCACATGGTTGCATTGTTGTCAGGGACTCTCATCACTGCCGTGTGAAAGCACATTGTGTGAATGATTTGCACCGTGTCTCGTTATTCCTGGAAGTTTTTATTTATATTGTTTATTAGGGATCGTTATCCCCTTTGCATTCTTAAAAATTTGATGGTGTTGGCTTTGTTGTTGTTGTGTTTTTTTTGTTTCCTTCCCATTCTTTGGCTGTCCACATGCTATAGAGCACAGTATCAGCACTGCTTGTTTTAACAGGGAAATATCTGTCAATGGAAAACATGTGTATTGTTTGTTCTTCCTTTTGCCTGTCTTTTACAGTGTAAGCATCAAGCATGTACATGTGCAGAGACTACAGACTTACATGCCCTGCACACAGATAAAACCAAACACACGTGTCCACACAGATGTGAACCTGCAAAATTATTGGTATCACCTAGTTCCAAGTAGCTGGCAAAGCAAAATCAAGCAGTGATAAGTGTTTTCTTTGGATAATAATATGTATTTACAAACAGGCTCCCTTCTGCCCCCTTCTTCCACAGAATATTGTGCTCAACTTCCCTTTCCTGGATGTTGCACTGTGTTGATCACTGCCCTGCCTCTGCAAATCCTATTTGAAAATCTCATTTGCAGCATAACTGACAACAAAGGCATTACATGGTGTATGCCCTGCATATTCAGCAGACTATTCCTTGCCTTTGTAAGTTATTTCTAACTTCTAATGAAAATACTGCGCCATCGGTTGATGATCTTTTTTATTTATTAATAATCTGTAAAATTAAGTGTGTCTAATCAAAGAAAGGATCCTTTCTTAAAAGTGCAAGGTGGAATGCATTAGATCAGTGGTACAAAAAGCAGATGTTCTTTACTGCAGTAGGCCTTTCTTTGGGTACTTAGGAAAGAAGGACTTAAACAAAACATTAAATTGAAGAGGATTCTGAGGTGCAATCACTGCCAGCCACTGCAAGACACAGAAATCCTCTTTAGACATGCATTTTCTCTCCATTTGTTTCCAAACTGTAATTCTGCTTCGTTACTAAAAAAAAAAAAAAAAAGAGAGAGAAATGATTTGATATTTCAGTCTCTCAGGGCAGCTTCTGAATAATTACATGCAAAATAATCTAGCATGTATTTATTGAATATAGTATTGTGGAGCACAAATGTGCATTTTGTTCAGAAAGGTCATTTTTTAAAACATCCATTGTAGCTGCTTCACTAACGTCCAGGGGTTTTTGCCATACACACAGCACAGATTTTTTTGATTATGTAGATTATTTTTTTTTTCTCCCCCTATTGCAGTTTCATATGCAAAGCATGCATCAGCCACATCCATGCTATCTCCTAAAGCAGTCATTCTGAAACCCAATCTGGGGACAGTGCAGACTAAATAAAATTTCANTAAGATTTCATTTTGATTTGCCCTCCCGCTGAGAATGGGACTGCTTTGTTTCAGCCGACAGAACCAGCAAGCCAGAAAGGTATGTCCTGTTTTGCATGGCTGATGGTGTGACTTGAGGATCACAATCAGGCCGTTCATGCTCTCAGGGCTCGGCATCTCATCCACATCCTGTACTGTCTTTCTCTTTTCCTTGCCATTTGCTTTCCTTCTGTGCCGCCTGCCGTCTACCTGCAGGGCAAAGCTATGGCAGACCCTCACACTATTGTTTACTTTGGCATATGTTTAATAGCTGCATGGCTGTTTCAGGGTAGGATTTTTCTTTTTTATCTTTT
>VWZY01011119.1:0-28660 GCA_013399075.1 Chloroceryle aenea
TTCTGTGTGATTCTGTGATTCTGGCTAGCATGACATGGCCTTGTAAGCAGGCTTCAGGTCTTCACTATGCTTTGTTTCCCTGTTACACCTTATGTAGTTAAACTTGCATAATAAGAAACCAGTTTGAATCCTTGGGTCTTTTGTGCCTTTTCTGGATAGCTCTCCAGAAAGTGAATCAAGTGACACTGCCAAAGAGGAGGAGGCTTGGTGGCTTTTGTCTTTAAATTGGGTGTCTTTGAGATGTATAATAGTTGAAATACTGTTATGTTTAATCCTCAAATTCAAATTTTTGCTCTTGAAACTAATAACAAGGTTCCTACTAATGGCTAGAATCTTTTGATAGGAAGTGACAGAGTAACAAGAAAGTGCATTAGTGGATCATAGGATGATTGAGAGAGACAAATGTATTATCTATTCAGCAGGGTATTTCACAAAGAAAGAAGTACAATTGTACAAAGAATTGGTGAGAATTTGTCTTGGGATACTGTGCTTGTCTCTGGTTGCTCAAGTTAAAGCAATGTGAATTCAAAGAAGATTAAGTGTAAAGAGCTATTCCTTTGAGGCTAAGAGGGAATATACAGCAGAGAGGATGGTGGAATGGGAAATGTCAGAGAGGGAGACTCATAGAGTGTTGATATATCATTGAAGCGTGAATGGTGCTGTGCCTTTTAGAGAAAATTAAAAGTGGGAACCTCCTGTAAAAAAATACTGTTACAGTAGATCCACAGTGTGTGCATGTGATTTGAATATTATAACTATGGAAATGGATTTCCTAGATGTAAAAACTTGAGGCAGAATTCATTATTAGCATTATTCACATGAAATTTTCTGCTCATGAACCTTTGAAGTGTCTTCAGCTTTCACAGATGTTTTTATACTATTGTATATTTGCATACTGTTTTGAATAAGTAGCCTTTAACCTACGCATTTGATAATGATCTGGTTTATTTCTTCACTTACTATTAATTATTTTACAATATGTAATTGATTACTTAATTGAAACATAATATGCTATGGCTTTTTCCCATAACAACAGAATCACTCAGATTGGAAAAGTCTTTCAGGATCTTTGAGTCCATTGAGTTTTACTTCATTGAAAGTTTAGAGATAGTAATTTGAATATTATTGAGCATAGTCAATAATGAAAATGTATATATTCAGTCAATATTTGAGTATACTCAATAACCAGTGTGTGTATATGTATATAACTGTGAGATCTGGACAACATTAATGTGGTTTACATAAAGAATATTTTCTTCTCACAGTTAATACAAGCAGAATATTTTTTTGAGCTTTTTTAATACATTGATGTTGTCCATCTGGGTTAATCAAAACATTTTTTTTTTGACAATTTCAAAGACAGGTCAAGGTCTGAAATTTAAACTTCTGTAAATTCTGCTGGATACCTGTAAAGGAGCTATAGTTGCAGTTGAGCTCTTCAGCTGTTCTGAGACACAGCAACTAGCTCTCCTAAAAGTTACAGCAGAAACACATAGCTCTGAACAGACCATGATCCATGAGGCTGGTTTTGCCTTTCAGATGGATATGAAATTTTGTAGGGAACAAGAGAAGAGAGGTATTATGAGCAGAGGCAGTACGATTGCAAAAGGTCAGATATAACAGCCATCAAAAGTTAGGACAGCCATTTTCAGTAAGAGGGGAATTTAATTTGTTCTGCTAAGGTATGATTTTGGAACTCATACATGCCAGGTAGCATAAAAACATGTACTGAGGATTTAATCCTTGCCTGAAGGAGTTTCTACTTTTAAAGTGAGAATACAAACGCAATGTATAGATACATTGAGTATCTAAAGGAAGTAATTAGGAAGTTAAAATTAATGCAGTAAGCGATTTAAATGCAAAGTATAAATGGATGTGAACAGAGTAGAACTGTAAACAAGGTCAAGCTACAAAACAATGCAAGTTTACTATTCCCACAGGAAATGAAGAAAGCTTGCTACTCTCCCGTATCTATTATTTCAAGGAAATTATTTCTGTCTAGAATTGAATCAAATTAATAGAGCTGTGTTTCTTAACAGGGAGGTTATGAAATAGAATACTAAATGTGCCTGTAGAGAAGAATTACTCCATTAGATTGAAATATAATAATGTCATCTGGGTATCTGTGTAGGCGTATTACTTACTGTCTTACTGTCCATTGTCTTATTGTCCAATGTTAGGACATCTACTCATAGTCTTCTATTATACTTATTATTGTCTTTTATAGATTCTCTTCCATTCTCAGTGACTATGTTTTTGCAGCATTTCCAAAAACCAATGACATCTGCTTGAGACATGCCTCTACTAAATAGAGCAGAGATGATTTCCTGGAAGATTTGGGGAGAAAAAGAATAGTTTGTGTGGATGGGACGTTTTCTGGTTTTGCAGTGACTTCACATACAACAAGTTTCAGTTTTTAAGTAATGCCTGCATTGCCCAAAGTCTGTAGGGGTCATCGCACAAAGGTATATACAGACCAGAAACATTAATGACAAGTAAAATAAATACTGCAGCATCAGACACTAAGACAAAAATAGAATTGAATTCAGATATCCCTGTTTGCTACACAGAACTTTTTATCTGCTACACAGACACCTTTGTCAGAGGTATCTGAATGTTATATCCTGTGGAAGGTAATGACTTTAAAAAAAAAGAATTCAAATGTTTTATGATCTTAAAGATTATTAATTGTATGGGTTCTTTTCCTATAAATACATTTAAATTTGCTTTGAAGGCAGGAGATGGCATTTTTGGTGGTCTTTTCATGGCTTTCCTTGTCAAGATTTAGCGTTCCAGACAGCATGACATTTTTTGATACATGAGATAATATATATTTTCTAAACTCTATATATTTTAAGTGTAATTATCCCTGCAAAATATCTGGTTAACAGAGGAATGAACTAAACCTGTTGTGGTACTGTGACTCCATATCAGTTTTGTTAAGAGCATTTTGCTGAGCTTCCTTCTTTCTAACCTTTGTGCTGTTTTCTGACTATGAAATATGGCAGCGTCTGATTTTCACAGAGTACTCCTCTCTGCTCTATCATGCTGAGGCCTGGGCACTAGCTATTAGTTTATGTAAAACCATCACGATTCAAGATCTGCCTGTCAGAAATACTGTGAAAGAGTATATAAGTAACTGCCTTTATATACTTCAAAATAAAAAAAGCAGGAGGGAAGCTTCTCCTTATATTAATGACATTAAAATCAATGGTGAATGCCTCTCATCAGAAGCCAGTATTATGAGACTGTATATCAAGCATCTTGAATTTGGGGTAAATCTTCAACTGCATGTAAATGAACCACAGTAGAATTACAGTATATACATATATGTCTATCATCTGTGAAAATAGTGCCGAATGCAAGATAAGAGTAAACAAATTCAAGTGCATTTCTCCTTTTGGGGGAAGCCAAGATTTCATTTCCATTTAAGGAGAGGATGGAGACTTCTAACAGTTGGTTACCCAGACATACACACAGTAGCAGTGGAGGGATCTCATCACAATATTGACCATGGCTTCTCATCTTGACTTATGCTAATTTACATGCTTAACATTTGGAGTGGTTTGTCAAAATGACACCAGCTGAAACTTAAATGGATAACTTGGTATGTATATGTGAAGTTGATTTATATCAAAAATATTGATCTAAGCTTTCTCAATCAGGAAACTGTTTAGTGGTATCTTCTTGACACTACTACTGAAGTTAATAAATTCAGGAACTTCAGTGGTGCAGCAAGAGTCAGGAGATTGTCTGAGGCTCTCAACTGCAGACTGTATCAAGTAAATTCATTAGGCACACTCTTCCAAATTAACCTATTAACATTATACTTGGCATGTGTATTCCCTTCTGTTCAAAAGGAAAAGTGCAGCATAAGGCGCTACTTGTTCTGTGGAAAAGTAGTAATGGGAAATTGATGCTAATGGTTATTGTGGTAGTTGCAGCTTCTCTGTTCCCATGCTGTTGAAACTGAGCTCCAAGCAAAGTGGGAGCTGAACAAGAGAAGCCAGAAGTCAACAACACTGTCCTGTGTTTTAAAGGAATAGGGTCTCTTCTTGTTGTCTGGATGTTGATGGATTGCTAGCTAAAAACTCGGTACGATTTCACAGACTGATTCTATGGTTTCATGTGTTGTTGTGGTCAATACTGTCAGCTCAGTCTCCTCAGAGTTGTTTCACAGGGGAAATAAAGTATTCTAGCAGGTCCTGTTGAAAAACAGAAGATAGACAATGCTCTGAATTAGTTCTGTTTTCAAATTCCTTTTTCAACACAGTTTGTCATTAACTAATGTTGTGGGGTTTGGAATATTCTTAGGCAACTAAGAAAGAAAAAGAAGTTTTGCTGCATAAGCTGTATTTTAACTTATATTCTCTAGGTAATAATGACCATCTTTTAAAGAATTGTTATGAAACATATTAATGTTCTGAATTGAAGTTACAGTTCAAGGACTTTGTTACTAATGCAGACATGCATAAATGTGTCAGCTGACAAATTATGATCTAGTATTGTTCATGAGAGATAATGGCAAAGAAAGTATTTGTTCTTGTGCCAGAAGGCTTAAACTCAGAGGAGTGCTTGTGTGTTGTGGTAAATTTCTAGTGATTACTTTGACTCATTCTTGGGCTTCTCTGAGCTTCTTTCTTCAAAGCATTATTTGTGGGAGAAAAGGGCTTGACGATGAATGAGGCAGAGAAATGTGTTTTGGTAAAATAAGAAATAATTTATTGAATATCATTCGCAGCAGCTCATTGATTTGCATGCCTTTTAGACAGGACACAAGTGCTATCAACAAACTTTATTTGTAATCTTTATTTTGTTCTAAACTTATTTAAAGCAATATAAAGAAACTAAGCGATAGAAGGAAATCTTTCTAGTGATTATATGAAACAAATTCATTCAGAATAGATCCAAGTGTCTGTTTGCTGTAGGATGTTCAGCAACAAACTTTGTTTTGTATGTGCATCAGAAATATACATTAGAAGCAAACTGTGTAACAGAGGTCCAGAAGCTTAGAAAGGTTTTCAACATGATCTGATCCATAAGAAAATTAAGTTCTTCTGTGTTTTTGTGTTACTGTATATCTAAGAAAATGCTTGTTGTATGTGTACACCCAAAGTAGTGGTGTTATATTTCAAGACTTTGCTACTTTAAAGAGTGTTGTTATCAGAAGCAGCATTTACAGGAAATGACTATCTGAAGGTTGGACATGTTTGTCCCTAGTGTCAGCCTGTGTTTTCTTCTGGTAAGAAAAGTTCTAAGAATATCAGCATTGAATTAACCAGAGATTCCTTAGGTGAGGTGCTGGACAAGTTGAGAGAATATTTTTCTTGGCCTGCTGTGAATGTAACCCTCTTTTCTATGTTTCTGTATATGCTTCTGTTACAAAAACTACCCTCGTAGCTATGCTGCAATGTGAGCTATAAGGAATTTGTTAAACCATGCATGAATCTCTGTGGAAGTATGTAGTGGATGTCTGCTACAGAGATAGTTGATAGTGGCCTGATAGACATTATTGCTATTCATTGGCTAGCTTTATACTGATTGTTAGATTTGTTTATTTATTTTATAACCATATTAAACATATAGAAGTATATTTCAGAATCAAGGCAAGAAGTGTTCTGCATAAAACTTGGTGTCTCAGTTCTTGTCAGTCGCCCTTTCTTATTTGACTTTATAATGAAGCTGAAAGTGTAGAAAGTACCTTTCCCTACAGTATAGCTAATGTAGAAAACTTCATAAACTTGAAGTGATCAGGAAAGTCACTCAAGAGTGACTTATCCCTCATTTATCGATCTTTCAGTCTCCTTTTCCCTGTAATTTATTTTTTTTTCCACAAGCTGAGAAAATATCTCAGAAATGTGTTCTCAAGCTAAACAGATTTTTTGTCACCCACAAAATACACAACGACTTTGGTCAGTTTTCTGTCATATAAGCCCAGCATAATTGTTTTTATACACTATTTATTGTAGAGAACCAGAGAGAAACTTCCATTAAGAAAATTAAAAGGGCGTACACATAGCTTTCATGTATTTAGAAGTGCTAGATAACTAAGAAGCTTTGAGGCTTGGTAATTAAAAAAAAACAAACAAAACATAAAGGGGGGGTTTATAAAAAATATGCTAAATGAGAGTTGCAGACCACCAGTTACAGAATAAAATATATAATGAGGAGCTACNTACAGTCTTGTTTAGGTTTTTATATTTAGTTAATAATACGTATGATGTGAAAGCAGCTTTTCATTCTCTTCTATGTTCCATGTTTGTTCCCTGTGAAGTGCCAAAGGAGAAGATAAGGGCATGAGGTGAAAAGCCTAAGATTGCAATAGGATGGGTCAGGTGCAGAATGGCAATTTTCTTGACTGTAGAGTAAACATTAAATAAATGAAAGGGATGATCTTAGCAGGAAGAGCACTGTGAAGGGAGGAGTTTTTCAGAGGAGTATTAAATTACTCAGGAGTGAATAAATTTAATTGTGGTGGTACCAGTCTCACCTAAGCCAAATACCTCTATCCTCCAAAACAATAGGAATAGTCAGTATTTTCCTTTTCTATAAGAATGCAAATTTTAAAATGCCTTTAAGACCTAAAATTCATTAATTACCAAGTAACAGAAGCAAATTCTAGTAATGTGCAAAATTAGTATTGACTTGGAAAATCCTTGTTTCTATAATACAAAAAAAAANAAGAGTGACTTATCCCTCATTTATCGATCTTTCAGTCTCCTTTTCCCTGTAATTTATTTTTTTTTCCACAAGCTGAGAAAGTATCTCAGAAGTGTGTTCTCAAGCTAAACAGATTTTTTGTCACCCACAAAATACACAACGACTTTGGTCAGTTTTCTGTCATATAAGCCCAGCATAATTGTTTTTATACACTATTTATTGTAGAGAACCAGAGAGAAACTTCCATTAAGACAATTAAAAGGGCGTACACATAGCTTTCATGTATTTAGAAGTGCTAGATAACTAAGAAGCTTTGAGGCTTGGTAATTAAAAAAAAACAAACAAAACATAAAGGGGGGGTTTATAAAAAATATGCTAAATGAGAGTTGCAGACCACCAGTTACAGAATAAAATATATAATGAGGAGCTACAGCTACTTGAAAATAACTGTGTAAGCTTGCTATATTTTTAGCACTTTAGAGAAAATTGTATCATTTCCTTTTGGCAATGACAGGGAATATTGCAGTTCGTTGATGTTTGAATGTTCTGAAAGTAAATATTCACATATATCTCTGGATTAAAAGAAAATAATTTCATTGCTTTATTTTCAAGTGTTGGTGGTTGTCCATTAACTAAACAGTAGAGTCTGCTCATGTTCTGATATTTCCATTTATTAGTGGGAATAATCACAAAATAGCCTAGTCATTGCTATGCTCTGTTGTATGCTTTCTGCTTGATAAGACCTCGAATAAAACATGGTTTTATGTGTTTTGAGTGTAGTGCAATTTCCTTGTGTATACCTGTAAATGCTTGTTTTGACATTTTAAGTAGACAGCATTTTCAAAAGGAGATTTAAGCCTTATAGTAAAGTTTAAAATAAGAGACATGGATCCATATTTTAGTAGATTTCTAATACATTTTTTTCTTGGAGCTATTGTATATCATTGTATTGTGGTGATCTTGAATTATAGGAGATTTTAACACTACGTTTTTAATCTGAATGTAGTGGAGTTTGCAAGGATTCTTTCTTCAGTATATATAGGTATCNAGGAGTTTTTCAGAGGAGTATTAAATTACTCAGGAGTGAATAAATTTAATTGTGGTGGTACCAGTCTCACCTAAGCCAAATACCTCTATCCTCCAAAACAATAGGAATAGTCAGTATTTTCCTTTTCTATAAGAATGCAAATTTTAAAATGCCTTTAAGACCTAAAATTCATTAATTACCAAGTAACAGAAGCAAATTCTAGTAATGTGCAAAATTAGTATTGACTTGGAAAATCCTTGTTTCTATAATACAAAAAAAAAGAAATTTCCATAGATATTTTTGTCTGTTCTTACCTCAGCATTTAAAGAAACATCTGCTTCAAGGCATTCAGATAATACCATTGGCATACATTTTTAACTCCTGCTCTTTTTCCTTTCCTTTTCTTCTTTCTTTTTTGTCATTTCTTCAGCTTCAGTTTACATGCGTCAGAGCTCTTTCAAATGTATAATGTGAAACCTGTCTTCTGCAGTCACTCAAAGTTGATGAAAATAATTGCAACAGAATTGCTCAAATGAGTAAGAATTGCAGAAGTGACTGCTTTCTAATCCTGAATCAAGACCAAACATTACATTGTTTAAATTCAATTACATACAAGTAAGAAATTCGATTACATACAAGTAAGACTTAGAATAGTGAATAGTAAATTCCCAAACAGAGAAAAGTGTTTCCTGACATCTCTTCATGTGTATTGTAGAATCTTTCAAACGGTAACTCCTTCATCAACTTTGGAAAATTCAGGTTTGGATTTGAATACTGTAGGTGAGAACAAGAGAGACCCACACTTGTTCATGTACGTGCATTATCATGAGTACATGGATACACAGTTGTAAATGCAGATTTCTTCAGTCATTTCTCATGCCCTTGATAAGATGATGCTCTTCCAGTCTCCAGAAACCTATACCTATAGGTATATCCTAGAGACTTTAAAAAATCCTTCATCTATGAGCTGACAAAATTTTACTAGTGGGTGGTAAATTCTGAGAAAGTAACATATGCTCTTAGCCATGATTCAAATTTCATGTTGCTGCCATAGCTGTGCTTAAGTTTTGTAACTTAATACAGAAAATAATTATATTTGAGACAGACACTCTGCAAATCTTTCTTCACTTTTTTTTTTTGTTTGACTGCTAGAGTGGTAGCCTTGATATCTTGAGGGTAAAGACATAGTGAGTGTATACATTTTTAATCATTTTGTTATTGTAAAAGAAAAAAGTCCAAAATTAATTTTATTCTTATAGTACTACACCAGATAGATTTCTGGTCTAAATATATTGGGAAAATTATTGGTCCTTTCAATGTGCTACAAAATCTTTCTGAAAGATCTAATTGCTAATTTGTATGCAGACTATAGAAAGATACCCTAGTTGTTAAAAATCTGACAGTTTATTATTTCACACAGATCTTGCTGTTTGTAACAAGTAACTTAACCAAAAAATGGAGATTGACAACACAGAAGGGCAAAGTATTTTGAGAACTACAGTGTCTAAAATGTAGTGCACTTTCTTGTATTTTGTTACACTGTTTGTATATTTGAATTACAACCTGGAAAGGATTATAATGTGTGTCAGTTAACGAACAAATTTTAATCTGGTCAAGCCACCCACTTAGGCAATATCCATTTACCTGTGCTTAAGGGTTATAGACTGTACATGCAGATTTCTCCTTGATTAGCAAAAATCCCTAAACCAATAAAACAAGAAGGAACAATTATAACAGATGGGTTCATGTGTGTAGTTGGTTTGTTTTGGTTTTTTTTTTGTGGTGTGGTGGCTTTGTTTGTTTAGTTTTTCCTTTCTTTAAAAACTGCATTTACTTTTATAGGTATGGAGAAATACAGTTCCAGTGGATGCTCTCTACAGAAAATTACTTTTTACTTGAAGCGTGTTCTGGCCACATATTTAAACAACAAGGTTTTTATGAAGAAGGCGAACACAAATGACAGAATGGGATCCTCCCTTCCAGGATTGAAGCCTACATGTGAGTCATGTTGAATATTTTCCAAATCTCAAATGCATCAATTATAATCTATGCCTCATAAAGAATGCTGGAGTGTAGGGAGGCACTGCAGAGGGATCTAGGCAGACTAGGTTGATGGGCTAAGGACAATGGTATGTTTTTCTATAAGGCCAAATGCCAGATTCTGCACTTTGGCTTCAACAACCCCAGGCAGTGCTACAGGCTTGGAGAGGAGTGGCTGGAAAGCTGCTCAGCACAGAGGGACCTGGGGTGTTGATTGATAGCCAGCTGAATGTGAGCCAGGAGTGTGCGCAGGTAGCAAAGAAGGCCAACTGCATCCTGGCCTGTATCAGGAATGGTGTGGCCAATAGAACCAGGGAAGTGATTCTAACCCCGTGCTTGGCACTGGTGAGGCCACATCTCAAGTACTGTGTTCACTTTTGGGATCCTCACTACAAGAAGGCACTGAGGCACTAGAGCAGCAAAGCTGGTGAAGGGCCTCGAGCACGTCTTATGAGGGGTGGCTGAGAGAGTTGGGGTGGTTTAGCTTGGAGGGAAAAAAAAGCTCAGGAGAGGGAAACCTTATTGCTCTCTACAACTACCTGAAAGGAACCTGGGGCTCTCTTTGTTCTCCCAGGTAACAAGTGCTAGAATAAGAGAAAATGGCCTTAAGTTGTGCCAAGGGAAGTTTAGATTAGATATGACAACAAATTTCTTTACCNGGGTGTTGATTGATAGCCAGCTGAATGTGAGCCAGGAGTGTGCGCAGGTAGCAAAGAAGGCCAACTGCATCCTGGCCTGTATCAGGAATGGTGTGGCCAATAGAACCAGGGAAGTGATTCTAACCCCGTGCTTGGCACTGGTGAGGCCACATCTCAAGTACTGTGTTCACTTTTGGGATCCTCACTACAAGAAGGCACTGAGGCACTAGAGCAGCAAAGCTGGTGAAGGGCCTCGCGCACGTCTTATGAGGGGTGGCTGAGAGAGTTGGGGTGGTTTAGCTTGGAGGGAAAAAAAAGCTCAGGAGAGGGAAACCTTATTGCTCTCTACAACTACCTGAAAGGAACCTGGGGCTCTCTTTGTTCTCCCAGGTAACAAGTGCTAGAATAAGAGAAAATGGCCTTAAGTTGTGCCAAGGGAAGTTTAGATTAGATATGACAACAAATTTCTTTACCGAAGGGGTTATCAGGCACTAGAACAACTTGCCCAAGGAAGTGATTGAGTCTTCATCCCCGGAGGTACTTAAGAGTATGTAGATGTAGTGCTGATATGGTTTAGTCAATGCCTTCTCAGTGTTAGGTTAATGATTGGACTAGATGATCTTAAAGGTCTTTTCCAATCTAGGAAATTCTGTGATTCTGTGAATGGCCGGGAGAAAAATGAGATCTTTGTAGGGTCACAGGTTTTTTTTGCAAAACTTGTCAGTTGTGATGGCCAAAATTCAGTCAGATTTCCTGAAAATCCCTTCTTTAGGAAGTCCGTGTTTCTGTGATCTACAGCCTTAGCGTAACTGCTATCCATTCTGTCTTTGAGGTTTGTTTTGTGAGTGTAATAGATTCTGAGAAAGCTTGTGTAGATGACTTCAAGGCGGAAGCCTTGAGTGTTAAGGTACTTGCAGCCCTTGTTGGTCCAAGGAGTGGATTTTGCAGTTTTGAGCTGAGGCCTTCAGCATGGATATTATTTTTCTGTTTGTTTGTTTATAGTGTACTTTTTGCTCCAGGTGAGATGTAATTTTACTTGAAGAAAAATATAATTCAAAAGCTCTACTCTAAATACTCCACTAAATACTGCTGCAAAATGAGGACAGCAGAGTTTCAGCAGTGGTGACTGTAATAGTATAATAAGGGGAAACAAACAGGTGAAACTGCAAAATGGCAGAGAAAGTAAAGAAAAATATCTCGCATGGGGAGGAGTTCTTGAAAGAAAAACGTTCTTTCCCAAGGATTTATCTCTGGCTTATTGCAGATAACCTTTACTTTCACAATCTGGAAAGGATCTTTATGCCTCACAGGAAGTGCACTCTATTTTGAAAGCTTTTCTGAGCTCAGAGAATGCTGAGATGCTGTCAATACCCAAGTAACTATACTGTGTTTATTTATATTGAAATGGAGGGGTAGGGCAGAAAGCCCTTATCAAGGGTTTGGAGAAGTATGTAGGACTAAGGAAACTCATTCTCAGTGATGTGAAAAAATCTGTAGTCCTTTGTGGCATCACCTAAGAAAGCAGTGATTACTTGGTTTTAATTTTCCAGCATTCATATGGAAAAAGCTCATTAAAAAAGCCTATGCTACAGACAAGGTAAAAAGCTGGCAATCTCACCATCTGACAACTGATTTATCTACTATTCATTTATATGCGTGGCACATTTGAACAACAGACTTCAGCTGCTTATGCTGTCACCATGCCGTCTATTATGGAAAAATGAGCACTCCTATAAAACGTATTTTGATTTTATAGGTCTTAAGTACTGTATAATCTTGTTGGACTGATAATAGAACATTATGATCAACATAGGTTAGCTTATGAGTTCTCATTCCTTGGAATAGGCTCTGGTGTATAATTCTGTCTATTGTATGATTGGAATATGGAGCTGCAAATTGACTCACGTTCAAAATCTGTCTTGTTCAGGACCTGTCTTCTCTGAGACTCTGTCTTCTTCTTAGATTTCTTCTCGTCTGTTTGGCAAGCCTAAATGTCATACCTTTTTGGTGCTAACTGGGGTAAGGGACCATTGTGGAAGTTGACAGCTCTTTAACATTCCCAGCTATAAAATGCTTAGTTTTATTTAGCTTTTTTAGCAATTTATTTCCTTTCTCAGTATTTTGTGGAGAACTCTATCTGTTTTGATGAAACTTGAGAAGAAATAGTTGCTGAAACTGTTTGGAAAATCAGAGATGGCAAATATGAAGAGGCCAGTGTTGGTACTCATCACTTTAGACTCAATTCTTGTTTAATTTAGACAACTTTCTCTTTAAGTCTTAAGATCTACTACCTTGAATTCTGTTTAATAACAAATGAAGAGGTTTTAAGGCAGAAAAGCTGATAATGTTTTTACTGAGAAAGACTAAGTTTAGGGAGCTCAAAGGAGTTTATAGCTTTTTCATTAACCACTGAAACTATCCAATCTGAGTTACAGCACAAGCTTTGTTTTGGAATTGCTCTGACCCAGTTTACCAAAAAAAGCCCAACCAAACAAAAACCCAAACAAAACCAAAATAAACAAAAAACCCAAACAAACAAAAAAACCCAACCAAACAAAAAAAGGAGAATGAAAACTGTAGTGACTTTTGAGGTTGAAAACAGGCTAAAGCTGTTCTTTGAAAAACTGGCAGAGTGGCTGATCTGACTGCTGCACTTGACTTTCCACATATTCATGTGACTGTGATTTGTACCTCATGATAATGCAATCAGTGCTAATTTAGTTAAGAAAGGACACAGCTGCTGCTATGCACAGCTGTGATCTGAAATCACAGATTTGCCACCTTAACATCACTTAAATAATTTCCGTACTTCAAAAGTATGCCTCACAATTCAGTGGTTCTACTCTACTAAGTTAATGAGCCTGCGGTGTATTAGTGACCTACGTTTCAGCTCTTGAGATCTCACTCTATAGATTTCTTAAACAAGTTAATTTAACTGTTTATTTTGAGAGACTATTTGGTTAGAAAAAAGTTTTCATTTGATGTGTATAGATGAGCAAAGCAGTATGAATTATCCAATGAATCCTAGTAATTTTATCCTTATAAAAATTAAAAATTGGATTTCATTAATTACAATTAATTTTCATAAATACTTGATTAGTTTAGGAAATCTGGTAAATTAGAAATAAACTACCTTCTTCCCTCCTTGTAGCGCTTGTGAATATTTCACAGGCTTAAAGACTAACAGAGCACTGATCCTGGTGCCAAATATAATTGTCTGAGCCAAGCATAACTCAAATAATGAGAGTTTTTCAAGCTGCTCAACATGTTCCTTTTCACACCTATTTGATGTTTTCCTGGCTTGACTTTAGTCTTGTGTAATCTCTACAATCAGCAGTCTTTCAATGTTTGGAAAAGTGAACTTCATGCTTGCACATCTATAATAAAAAAAAAAAAACCAGTTTATATGTGTTCTGTTTTACAATAAAAACACATATGTAGAAGACCATACAGTTGAACATGCTAATATCGTTGAAGGAATATCCTAATATGTTTTTCCCTCATCTATATACCAGGGAACACATTTTTGTACTTACTCGCACTCTAGTTAAATGTCTTCTGATTCCCTTTAACTCCATTCTTCTCCCATACCTTTTTTTTTAAAAAGGAACAATCTAACAAAGCTGTTTATAAGTTCTTTTCTCAGATTAATTAATTCTTTTAGTATTAGATTCTTCTGTTCACTCAGGATCAGTACAAAGCATAGGAACAATATAAGCTGTAAAATCTTGGCCTCTCTAAAATTGGTGGAATTTTGCCAGTGAACAATGGGATCGGGTTTACAGCCAAAGCATTTGGACAAAATTAAATCATTCTTAGACCTTGTGCAACTACTCTTCACAAAACTAAACTCCTCTCAGAGGACAGAATAGTAAACTGATATGAATCCCAACATGTAGTTGTTTCCAGCAGAAGGGGCTGGAACCCAATAAAGCAGAATTCTAAATTCTTATTTTTATTAATTGAATAGTTTTATGTATGGAGATGCAATAGGAGAGGGAGGATTAAAAGTGTATGTACATATAAATTGGAAGAAATGTTTTCTTACATTTAACAAGAATTCTTTCTTAGTGTTTTATATCAAACTTGCCATAACTATCATGCTTTCTGCATGAGGGCTAACACTGAGTTGTAGCAGTGTTGCTGCTATGTACCATACTTTCTTTTAGCTGATTTTTAAAACTACTTGAATGTAGTTTGTACCTAAGTTAATTTCACATTATCTTCTTGTTTTAACCTGGGGCTTGTGTTTGTTGTAGGTTTGTTTTGTGGGTTGTTTTGTTTTTTTTTTCAACAGGAGTTAGAGAACTTTGGCTTTCTACATTAGTCCTAGTGGAGTCTAAATGGTGCCATTAACAATATTAAATATTTTTATCTCTAATCTCTTTTGTGGACAGATACTGAAATAAAAGCATCTTCAGATATACTTGGGAAATGCAATACATGTCTGTCATAACCACTATTGTTAAGCTATTTAATATAAATGCATGAGTTTTTAAACTAATGTTGCTGTGGGCAGTATCTGAGAATAAAAAATTGGGCTTGAACTGCTGAGTATGAAGTTTGAGTTAAATTATGTTATATATGTATACAACAACTCACATATTCAAGAACTACTTGGTATGACCCTACTATGTTTAATTTGTACCTGTTGTTACTTTCTACTGAGTTGAACCTCTGATTTGGACTTCTCACTGTCATAATTTTCTGAGAGTACGAAGATCGATTCCAGATCATTATTTTTAAACTGAGGTTAGATGTTCGCTATAGCACATTATTTGAAAGAGAAATTTTCTTACTATATTATGAATCTTTGACTTCCTAAAGCATGCTTCTGTAGGCAAGCAGAGTCCTGACATTTCACTCCTCCTAACCTGGCTAAGATCTAGATAAGCAACAAGCTTTGTATTTTTTTCCCATCTGGAGTTTTGTTCACAGGATGAATGAACTAGAGCTCATTTAATTCTTCTTTGCTCCAAAGTTTATGTTTGAAGCTTACTGTTTCCTGACTTCTCGTTCTGCTTAAATACACAACTAAATTATATAATTCATTTTACTGCTTGGCTCTAAATGAGGACTTCTTGTTGTAAGTCCTCTGTCTACATCCAATGCCTCTGAAATTTTCCTCCACTAAACTGAATCCCCCAGGCTTCCTGTCGCGTCTCCATAATCCCTTTGGTCTGACAGATTTTGCAATATTGGTCACCAAAACTGAAGTACCACTTTTACTCTTAGAAAAAGTTCTACATTGTATATTAGACACAGCCCTAAATAAATCCTTGGAATCATTCAAACAAAATATGGGAGAGGGGCTTCTTCACTGAAATGCTCAAGTTCAGTGCAACCATTTACAATGCTTCTCTAGCTGGACATATTTAATCGGTAAATGTTGTCTAAAACTGACTTTCATAGAAGTCTTTAAGGTAGCTGTAAATTCTAGTGATCCTTAGCCTGTCTGGATAAATGACTCTGGAATAAAAATAAGAGCATTTTTTCTACATGCCACCCAAACATGCAGTAGTCTACTGCTTGTGACACTTTATTGTGCCATGCTCTACTTTCTCTGTTAAGCATTTCCATCAATGTTGTCTGATTTCTTGTTTCCATTTTGGTATAGTAGCACAAGCAGGCAGCTGATCTGGAAAGTTGAAGCACACACAACCTCAATAGATACTTCGCTTGTTTTCTTCTCTCTGATGTGAAACTTCCTCATACTACAAGTCCCATTCACTCAGCTACCACCTCACAACTTCTTGACAATAGAATCTTGTTAATGAGGGAACCTGTTCATCTTTCTAGAGACATGCTCTTATCTTTTTTTTGATTCATCTATTAGAAGCTCTTTTTGATCAATACAGAAAATCAGTAACTGTAGGCTTCTAAGACTATAGTGTTCTAGCAATTCATACCAGGTATAGGAACAGATGAGAACAGCAAGAAACAAAACTAAGAGCTTATATGTTCCATTTTTAATTAATGGTTTAAAAACAAAGCTACTGAAGTGAATAATTCACATTTAGAGATTAGATTAGACTTCAAAAATCAATAGAAAGTTTTTCTCTGTATTGAAGACTGATTATTTTTGTCTGGCATTTGCAAAGAGGCAAAGTTTTAGCAAAAAAATCATAACTGAGAAAAGTGAGAAGTAATGAAGATGTGAACCTTAATTCTGCAGTTCAAAACTATGTTCTCTCTCATGTTTTACCAGAACAGTTTTTAGCTTCTGATGAATTTGTGGAGTTTCTGTGTTCCATTGAATCAAAACTCAGCACAACTGAAAAATGAATGACTAATGGAAGAAAAAAAATTACTGAGGCAGTTTTTATAAGCAGCATAGTATAAAAAACCCCTATGTTTTATAAAGCTCTATGACACTTGTTAACTTTAAACTTTGATGATTATTTAGAAGGACTTTTGTTGAATGTTTGGGGAAAACAAACATTCAGTTGATTGATAATGAACCTCACAGTATAGAGATTTAATCTGGCAAATTAAGCTTTTGTATATTTTCTGAAGATATCAGAACTTTCTGTATTTATCTTCTTTCTTTCTATACTAGTTTAATGTATTTGCTGGTATTGTTTTCTGTTCTCGATTTGAAGTATGAGCAAAAATAATTTGGAAGTGCATTTGATTAATTGCTGTCTAATTGTGCTATGCACTTTGTATAAATAAACCGTGCTGCACTTCTAGTTCTTCAGATTTGAAAAATTCCAGTGAAATAGTATTGAATTAAATTTAATTATTAAATAATGTAATGTAGTCATGAAAAATCCATGCAGAATGTGGAATCTGTGGTAACTGATTTGTTTACCTGTAATTCATAGTTCCTATGGTTGTTTTAAAAGTCCATAGCTAGGATTCAGGAATTGATAGTGATGAGAACATACTATTTTGAAAGGCTTGACATTGAATCCTAAAAAGTAGGATTTTTCAGGTGTAGTAAGTCAGCTTAGCTCTAATAACAGTAATGTTTTCTGCTCCTTCTAAATATTTAACCTATGTGCTTGAGGCTATGGTATCATTTTGGATATGAATGTGCTTTTCCTAACAGAATCAGTATATGCAGTACACTGCAAAGCAGAATTAGTCATGGAAATATTCAGTTTGGGGCTAGTGGTTTTGATACAAAACCTGCTTTAGTACAAATTAAAACATACCCTGCACCTTTCTGTGTGTGGTGAACTGGTAGTGTCTGCTGCAATAAGAGGTGAGCGTGGAGGCAACAAAGACCAGGGTATTTCTAAACTAGTCCCAGAGAAATTACTGTGACACAAAGCATTGTGTGAATCTTTTCATGTTGTGAATTTCAGAACAAGCAATACATGAATTAGAGAAGGATTTTTTCCTTGCATTTACAGAGAAGATTGTGCAGTTCAGTTATGTGAACTATTCATTTATCCTAATGCTGGCAGCACTTTAGGACATAAAACTTAGTGGCCAAATAAGGTAATCTACATGGTTATAAAATGGTCTTTTATTTTGTTAACCTATTGTCCTTGTTGTGCAAACCTATCTATTTAGCCAGGCCTCTGTACATTTTGGGGATCAGGTATACATACTGAGTATATAAATAGTGTTAAGGGTGATTAATGTATGTACTTCTTTTTTAACGCTTCCACAGGTAAACTGTGGCACTTTCCATTTATATTTTCTATTGTGTGAGGATTGTAAATATTAGAAATCTTGTATGTTACTAGAATTGATTGTTATAAATAATATGGACAGTTTTCTTACTTTATTTTCTTTGTGTAACATAACTTCTGGGGTGGAGAGGGTGCAATTTTGAGGTCTGAAACTAATAATAGCAAACTAACAAATATATTTAGAAAGGAAATAGTTAGAATAGCAATACCGTAGCTCAAATTCTTTCTCCATCAAATTAATACAAAGTAGTGAAGCACTTAGGTTGTTAATCACTGGGTACTGTTTGGAGTCTATCAGCTTGTTAATTTTTGTGAATTACTGATTCTTTAACAAAACTAGAAAAATATAAAACCCGAGAGAGACGACATTCTGAGATTAGTACCTCATGTTATTTTATATGATTTATACCTTTTTGGTTTTGTGGTTTGTTTTTTTTATGTGTGGGTGTGTGGGGTGGGTTTTTTTGTTGTTTGGTTGTTGTTGTTGTGGGTTTTTTTTTTAATAATATGATATAAAACTGCAGAAAGCTTGCAATATGGAATCCAGTATGGAATTCAGCATAGCCAAATGAAAGTGGTGTGGATTTTGGCACAGGCTATGTCAGTGTTCTAAACACACTAAATCTTCTCAGCATTCCAGGGTTAGGATACAAATTGTAATGAGATCCACTTAAGCGGAACTGCTAAGATGAAAACCTAAACCTGTGAGGTTGTAATTATGGAAACTGGCAAACTGTGAGATCAGAAATAAGCAACTGTGACTCCCCAGTATGCATGGAATGGTTTAGAAAAACATACTCTTGAAATACTTCAATGTTCTCTGGCTTATTTTAAAACAGCTTCTTTTAATCTGAAGAATTTATTTTACATGTCAGTGCTGGACCAAAGCACATGGAGACATTGCACTTGCAGTGATTGTTCTGTTACTTTAAGTTAGAATCTTCCCTTGGGCTTTTCATCAGTCTCAAATAAATATGGTACTATGAGTCCCATGTTGTATAATGACTGATGGCATCATTCTCTGTTAATGCTTAATTTCTTAGCCAGACAGGCCAGATTAGAGAGGTTCTTGACAAGGGAAGCCAGAAATGAACTGAGCACTATACATGCGTTTTTGTTGTCCAAACCCAGTTTGGTCCAAAGCACCGGAATCAGTTCTGACTCTTCCAGATGAGTGTTACATAGTGGCTGCCAGTCTGTTCCAGCTTGTTCACATGGCTGTTGAATATTTACATGCTACCTGGGGAGCATCTTATTCCTCTCAATAGTTACAAGCTGGTCACTCTTATCTTCACTGGGTACCCAAATGTATACAACTATGGCAGGCAGTCACCACAAAATATTTTCCTGTTTCCCCTAAATCAAGTCATCTGGAGGTATGTTTGAGTACATGGGAAACAGAACAAAATCACAGGTAGACTTTAATTTTATGAAACCATATTTCCAAAATGCAGGAAGAGGAGAGACCATCTTTTTGAATGGTGAAGGGTGATGCCTGTCTACAAGCACTGCTCAGAGCAATGAGACATTTTCTACATCTGTTCAGCTCTTAACAGAGATGGGCATAAAAAACAAAGCACAGGTAATTGATACAGTGCAGGCTTACCTAAAAGCTCTGGTCTACATATATCCTATATATAATGTTTTAGATAAATGTAACAATGAAGTTGAACTTGTAACAACTTTCATTCTCTGTAGCGATTTTGGGCAGGAATTCAGTATGTGCTAGTGTGGGCATAGATAGGCAGAAAATTAGAGACTGGTCTGGGGCTGATATGACTGACAAGGCCACGGGCTTTTGCCAGCCACCAGAGCTAGAACACCCGAACCTGAGCACCTGACACAGCAGACATCTGAGCCAGTTACAGAAGTGCCATGCACAGGCCTAGGCCACCAGCTAAGACCCAAATATTTGGGATGGCTCACAGTGTCCAGTTCTCATTACTGTGGGTCAATGGTATGGTAGTTTAAACTGGACTGGAGGGGCAGGAGTCCTCATTGCTATGACTATACTGTGTGCGCATGGTAGATAGAAATCTTAGACTAGATATCATTACCTACTGCCACACTTGTCTTGGTTAATAATGACAATGGCAATAGAATCATAGAATGGTAGAGGTTGGAGGGGACCTCTGGAGATCGAGTCCAATCCCCCTGCCAGAGCAGGATCACCTAGGCCATGCAACACAGGAACATATTCAGGCAGGTTTTGAAAGTCCCTAGAGAAGGAGACTCCACAACCTCTCTGAGCAGCCTATTCCAGGGCTCTGTTACTCTCACAGTGAAGAAGGTTTTCCTCATTTTGAGGTGGAACTTCCAGTGTTTCACCTTGGTACCATTAGCTCTTGTCCTATCACAGGGCACCACTGAAAAGAGAATAGACCCATCTACTCGACACCTACCCCTCAGTTATTTGTAAACATTAATAAGAGCCCCTCTCGGTCTTCTCTTTTCCAGCCTAAACAGCCACAGGGCTCTCAGCCTTTCCTCATAAGAGAGATGTTCCACTCCCTTCATCGTCTTTGTACCTTTCCATTGGACTCTCTCTAGTATTTCCCTGTCTCTGTTGAACTGGGGAGACAAGAACTGGACACAATACTCCAGGTGTGCTCTCACTAGGGCAGAGTAGAGGGAGAGGAGTTCCTCCCTACACTTGCTGGCTACACTCTTCTTTATACACCTCAGGAAACCATTGGTCTTCTCGGCCCCAAGGACATATTGCTGATCCATGGATAACTTATTGTCCACCAGGACTCCAAGGTCCCTCTCCATGGGGCTGCTTTCCAGTGGGTCTACCCCTAACCTGTACCAGTGCATGGTGTTATTGCTCCCCAGGCATAAAAGTCCAGACTTTTTTTATTGAACTTTATTAGGCTTACCTTTGACCAGTTCTCCAATAGAGTACTAACATCGGTCAGTACTAGTTATTAAACTAATACTTGTGATTTGACTCTGTGGAATTGCTTGTTCTGTACATTTCTTAAGATGATACACTTTCAGTATGACAATACGCTGTTCATTTTTTTTTTCTCTAGAAAGTGATGCTATGAGCAGGATATTGGGCCAGGTAACCTTCAAAAGTCTCTTTCAAGGTGAATTATAGGAACATTTTTTTTTGTACAGTTTCTCTTTGAATGTATATTCCTTCAAAACTTACTAGTATGGTATGTACATGTCATTTCTCAAACAATAGAAAGGAAATGGAAAGGGTTTGCTTTGTAAAGACGTTTGAGAGAAAATGACATTAATTAAAATTACTATGAAAAGTATATAGAAGCAGATCAACTTTTTTTTTAGTTTTTTGATATTTTTTAAGTGCAGCTAGAGTGAGAACTATGGTTGCTTCTAGTAACTATCGAGGGCCAAAGCTTAGATAGGTTAGAGTCACTTTGAGATACTCCCTTTGACCTCAAAGACTCAAACTCATGGAAAAGAAAAAAAATGTAACTCAGTCTTCAGTTTTATACTCATTAGCCAAAAGTGAATCCTCCCAAAGCAATTTATGAAAGATAATGAAACAACTTAATTTGCCATCAAGATGCTTTAATTTGTATTCTTCTCAGTTTCATTCAATCTCAACAAAATTGGATCATTATTTATCTCTAATTTTAATTCTTAAGCTAAATTGTTTACCAGAAGGAATTTTTACTCTCTCTTTCTCTCCAACAACAATCTATTAAGCACAGCGTAAACACTGAAAATAAATCAAAAGCAAATTGAGAATCTTGCTGACTTACTGAACTCATAGATCCTTCATGTAGTTTTTCTTATGCAAGGCAAAAAGTCTTAATTATTTGAAGTTAATTGGATGCCACTGAAAAAACTTAACCTTCTATAAGTCTCAAAATGGGGATACAATGTGCAAGGAGAACTCAGACCTGGTAGAACTATGAGACTTGTCTCATTTATATGAGTTGTACATAATAATCTAAACTAGGTTTAAGAAGTAAGGAGTGCTGAGATGGCTTAGGTATCTGGACTGAGAGGGGAAAAATTAATTTTGTGGCACAGTGGATTATGAGAAGGCTATGGAAGGTGGTAGGGTTAGGCCCTCTCTTGTCCTGTGCTTGTCCCCTGTCCTAGGTAGCTGCAGTTTGTTCAAGTCTAAGTCCAGGCATATCTGGCATCTTAGTGCAACATTGTCTTCACTCTCTTATTGTAGTTTTGTGCCTGCTATAAATTTTCTTCACTGTATATTTGACTAGGTAGAACTGTAGCCAGCAAGGAATATCTAGTCTGCTTTCTCAGTCTATTGCGACTGTGTGATTATGCATATGAAATACTAAACTTATGGCAAAATGCAGGGAGCTACCCTGATGAGACCACTTTTTTTAGATATTCGACAGCAGCTGTATAACTCTTCTCCACTGATATTGGTATGGTACAAGGAAAAAGGGTTTGTCATACCTGATTCCAGAATGTAAATACTGGTTTAATGTAAATCACTGATGTAGGATTATTGGGCATAATACAGATGTCTTTGTAGAGAAATATGTCAAATAGCATGATCACATAATTAAAGTAAGAATATTAAATACTAGTGGTTACAGTGTTCAAAATGTGGAATCTTTGCTTTCTTAGATATTACAAAAAATATAAAACCAAAACCAAAGACAAACCCCTTTCCTAGTTCAGTTAAATGAAAGGTTAACATTCTGAAAACTGTGAAAATGAGTCAGAGCAATTTACATATCTGCAGTAGATTTACTATTCATAAAGACAAGATTCCTAGAACACAGCAATAAAGGAATCACTGCATGGGGATTATACATGCTAAATACCAACCTTGAGGTAAAATGCAGGGTGATGAAATACTAAAGATCAGCAGAACTGGTAGTAACTGGGTTTTATTTCTGTACTTGACTGCCCAAGACAGTTCTTTTACTCCAGAACAAAATGTGCTTAGGAAAATGAAATGAGAGGGGTAAAGTTTGGAAATTGCTTGGGTTGGAAGACTATTTCTTAAGGCTTATATTGCCTTTTACACGATTAACAGGTTAGACTGTGGGAGCCATAATGTGATACGGTATTGCTCTTCAATTTACATTGAATTATCCTTTTAGAAAGATTGGTGCAGTGAATAGATGCAGATAAACAGCAAGTGAAGTTTTATGATAGTAAACTTTATATACTCTACAAAACTACTTTATTTTCATTAGTCAAGGAATACACTGTATTTTAGCACAATACTATCCCTAAGGAAAAATAAAGAGATTTATCTATCGCAGATTCATTTAACTGAGCAGAGGTGATCTGTGTGTCTACAAACTCACATTAATGAAAACATTCAGTTGTTACTATATTAAATGTTACTAAAAATGAAAGGTAGACTAAATATTAGAAAAAATAATAGAAATAGATATGAAAGATGATCTACAAGCTTTAAAATATTATTTCACTTTATCATAAAATCACCTATTTTGTAAGCTTGCATTGTCTTCCCATTTCTATCTCTCAATATTCATCCTTCTCTAGGCAAGAACTACTAGAAAATTGAAACTGTTTCAAGTGTGGAGAAAATGGAAATGGTGAGGCCATAACTGTATTCTGTATACATCATTTGCTATTTGATAAGTGGACCAAGAGACAGCAAAAAAACTCTAGAAGGCTTTTAAACAACCATAGACATACTGTAAAGTAGAGCACAAGCTCACCATGAGCTATGACTGTTGGTCTGGATAGTCAAATCAAGTAAAGTTGTAGATAATGGTGCATTTGGAATCTTCATTCTTTAAAAATGAAAAAAATGGGTATAGTCTTAAAGGAATACAGAGAGGCAATCCTAATGGATGCTTAATTTTAAGGAGAACTTGAGCAAATTGAAAGAAACAGGTTGTTATGCTGAATATGAAGCAGAAAATTGTTCCTTTAGTTCAAGTGTTTAGTACTTATGATAAATGTTTGGTAATAAATTCCTTCCTCTCATTTAACTGAGCAGAATTTGGGTTCAGTTTTGTAAGTGATGATTCTAACAGAGGTTGTTGTCCAGGATATTGGAGGTTCATTAATGTTCATACCTGAATTAATGTATTCCAGAAGAACTATGGATGAGAATGGTTGAATTGAATCTTACAGGAAAAGGAATTTCAGTAGAAGGCTGTGAGGACAAATTATTTAATTCTAGGAGTAGGTAAACCAGAATATAGTCTAAGAACTACTTTTGATCAAGCTAATGCTCTCCAAAAAATACAGTTACCCTGTTCATCCATTTAAAAATAGAAAACCGAGCTATCAGTACAGCTCCCTGAGTGAAGCTTAGAGGGGTGAGCTCTTTTCCCCAGACTAGAGGAAGTCATAAAGAATTCAGTGGGATGTGTCACAGACCTGTTTGCAGCCATCATCTCTATTTGCAGAGATTTTGTGCCTATCCCTAAAACTTTTCTTCTATCTTGAACGTTCCATAAAATTTGTGAAAAAAAACTTTTGCAAAGGACTATTCAGGAATCTTCAGGGAATACTATGAAAAAAAGATTGAATAAATGACAATTTGAATGTACTTTTAAACCCTGTGGTTTCTGAGGTCCATTTGTAATCAAACCATTAAAAATGTTATTTACTTTTTCCATCAGTGAGAGCTCCCTCATTTTAATCAACAACTTTTATATTTTAATCATTGGCTTTTAGATTTAAGACACTTAAGTTTCTTGATATTTTCAGTCACACTTTTTAAATTTTGCATGTAGTTATTTACAGCAGAAGTCATTAGGTCACATGTTCTGCAGATATGTATATCAGTAGCCTTTAGCTTTTGATCATTTAACAGTAATTAGAAAAAAAACAAAAACAAAAGACAATTACCGTTCAACAAATATTTTGAGTTGCTTAGTTTTTCAGAATGTTAGGTTAATATTTAGCTTTTTATTCCTGTACTTTACCCAAAACCATTCATTTACTATTCAGGTTAATCTTATAGATTACTGTCATATAGGTGCAAGTATGAAGGCAGTGAAAAATGTTTGGTTGTACACATATACAGAGACTCTGTGCATATGTTCACCTTGGCAGATAGTAAATGCATGTCAATAGATCGTCCATACAACATGGGCTTTGTTAAAACAATGTGAAATTCCACAGAGAATAGTTACTGTTAAGTAATTACATCCATTAGCATGAGGGACACTTGGCTTTGTCTCATTCTCATCCCTTTTCTTAGAGAGGCAAAATGATTCTATGATAACTACCTGACTTGCATTGTCATATCTTATTACTTGACCAATTTAACAACATGCAGGGCAAATATATTACAAAGGCAAAGCTCTCGATGTTAATTAGTCAGGAGTAGATAAGGAAGAGAACATTTGAAGGCTGAAATAATTTGTGTCTCAGAAGGGAAGCACCATTTTACAGAAATGGGATATTTCTTATTTAGGAAACATTTGTAAAATCTTTGTATTACAAAAAGAAGTATTGACTTTTCACTGACTTTGTGCAGACATTTATATTTCTTCCAGCTCCTTAAAATCTCTAATAATAAGTTTAGTGTCAAGATGCATTTTTATACTTCACTGGAACTGCCTTGGTACTTTCATGGCAGTGATATGCACAGCAGGAGATATTACTCTGTGACAAGTCCAGTCACAGATAAAATGAATGTATGTGAGTACATAAACATGTAATTTTGTACCTATGTTCATCATCTTTATCTATCTTAATTTACCTAAACAAAGTACCAAATTAGGAGTATAATACCTGGAGAATTTTTGTTGTTCAAAGGAAAGTGTTACTTCTAGTTAGTGATCTAGGTCACCTAATATTGATCTTTGTTTAAAAAGTTGTCTATCAGTAATCTGGTCAAACCAACTGGATTTGAAATCAAGAAATAACTGTTTTGTTGGTTTTTTTTTTAATTGTAGATAAACTGAACTGAACTTCTTAGGTCTTAAAACAAGACTGTATTTTTACTGTTATTTATTTATTATTATTTGCATGAATAGTGCACATTTTTCAGTGAGGAGTTTGGGTAAGATTATTATTCATGTCATATGTCTTATGGACATTCCATGTCATGATTCTATTCCATTCCATGTTTTTATATGTTGTCTGTTGCAAGAAGAGACCTCAGCTTTTGCTTCTGCAAGAAAGTAATTCCCATATTTCACGTTGCTAAGCACAGATTTTTATGAGAACAATAACAGTCAATGTTGACAGTTCAGGCCTCAGTTGATTATAATACTTAAGCAGGTGATTAACAGGAAACAGACGTTTGAGTCATTTGAACAGAGAATGTCAATGAGCAGTAGATGACATTCTTCACAAGAATCCAGGATGCTTTCATAGAGTAGGGATTCAATCATGTATATTTTTTAACCCTAAAATTTCTTTGACTCTGGAGTTATCATTGTGATTGTGTATCTTTTTACAGAGACTACAGAGCTACATCCTATATTTTATCCTAGTGCTTATTCAATAAAATCAGAAATGACCCTAAGAGTAAACTCAAAAATTGAAGTTCACATCTCCTTAAATGCTCTGTCTGCTCAGCTGCAGACATAGTCTCTCCCCATTCCCTTTTCATTATTTCAGTCTGTGGTCTTCACAGAAGGACTGCTAGACACTTGATAGTTTGTTAGTTAGAGAAAGAGATTGTGGACTTGAAATTTCCGTACTATTCAATTTTTTGGATGACTGATGAAACAACTGATCTTTTGTATAAAAGATACAGCCTTCCTAGATCAGTAGAAGTAAAAGATACAAATTTCCTGAGTGTTATAAAAAAACATCTGGAAAGGATCTCGTGGTATTCACTTATATTGGTGTTCTCTTGGTATTCACTATATCTACCAGTATACCAACAGAAATAATTTTCATTATCAAGACCTTAAAGTAAAATTGAGCATGCATAATTAAACACAGTCTTATATGAACTGCCACAGATTCTGCTGAAACGAGGATGAATGCTTCTACTGAGCATTTTTTCTAGCTTAATATAGGCAAAATATGTGGGAAACTATAAAAGAGGCATCATGTATCTCAAAGATTTATCACCAGATCCAGATCTGGATACAAGTCTTCTATGTGGCAAATAAACTGTCAGCAAACCTAAAGGTCAAATAATTGTCCAGTTTTGCAAAGAAAACCAACATTGTTAAATAGTTGGGGTGGCGGGGAGCCCTTCAGGAAAGTTTTGGTGACTGCAATCTTTAAGGTATTTGTGAAAGCAAAGGAATAAAATAAGTAAGTTCATTTAGCTATCCTACCAAGAAACACGTTAATGGGAATATTTTATGGAGAATACCATGATGAAATGAAGTTAGAAGCTCTATCTGTTGGTTTCAGCATGTTGGTCAGCAAAAAATGTTGTCCTTTGAGCATGAAAATTTGCATCATTAAAACAGCAGAAGCATAGACATCTATAAACATTTAAAACGTCTTTAAGATTTTAAAGATCAAGGAACTTATAGTGAGCATTATTTATAAGACACAATGACTTCTAAAATTATGCTGTGAAAAGTTGATAATTAAAACAGAATATTTGCCATGGCAGGCATGCTACTGGCCATCTGCAGATTATGTTAAGAGGACCAACACCAAACAAGTGTCTTTTGTACACTTCTGAGAGGGAAAGTTAAATGAATGTAATGTATCACTGGATTTAAGGGATTTAATGTCAGAGGATTATATGGCTGTATATGCGCTGATGGAACAGAAAAGATTTATACCTCAGATTAGAGAGATCAGTCAAATTATTTCTTCAAAGCACAAAAAAGTGTAACTGCCTTTCAAGCAGGATTGTTTATGAAATATCATAAAATACCCCATGTCATAATCTGTCCAAGTCAATTTGGGGACCACTGAGCTTTACAGAGCTACAGTAATATTCATCAATAAAATTACTGGGATTCACTTCCATTTAAAGAGCTAGCTATCCATGCTATCTATGCTATTGCAAAATGACAGATTTTTTTTTTTTTTTAAATGCAAGCTGCAAAGGATCTATTTTAATTCATCATATAAAAGGTGCACACTTTTTTAATTATCCTGAACACCAACATCCAAAATGTTAGGATATATTTAATAACTTCAAAAACATTTTAATCTTGTGCTATACTTTTCCTTGTTGATTACTACTATAGAGACATATAAGTAAAAATACATTTGGATATGTATGATATTTTCTGTCAAAAGTAGTTTAAAATATTCTTACAAGTCTGCATGCATGCTAGATAACAGAATCAGTACGTGGTATTGGAGGGTTGTTTCACTATTACACTTAATTGTAATATCTGTAATCATACTGTATTTGGCTGTATTCTGACCTCCATACTGGGTTGTGTTTGTAAAGTTTGCTAAATGATTTTGATACTGTTGGGGTACTGACTTGAGTTGGCTGAAAGTTGAAGAACAGGTGTAGAAGTTTTTTCCATAATCTTCAGTAACATCAGATCTTAGATGCAGACTTGGAAGCTCTCATATTCATAGAGGCAAAGTACTGTTGGTGGATGCCCGTAGGATGACTTGTCAGTGTAGGAAAAGGTTTTCAGTAGTCAGTTTCTAGAAAGGTGAATTATTGAACCAAACTCTAAACAATTGATCAAACCCAGGAAAAAAAAAATCATATTGTGTTTTATTTTACATAGCCAAAACAGGTTCTTATTAATATCAATTCAACATGAAAAACAATGTTTTGAAACGTGGTGGGATGACTCGTA
>VWZY01011129.1:43921-61589 GCA_013399075.1 Chloroceryle aenea
TGAGCAAAGTACCAAGCTGATGGTTGGCTGTTCCTGGAGCATGTGGGCTGAGGGAGCAAAGATGATGCACCCAGCAGGGAAGTATGCTTCTGGGAGAGGCCACCAGTGGTTACCCCCAGACCCCAATGGGATGCTCAAGGAAACTCCAACTATCATGATACACCTCCATATATGCAGGGCAGTTGTAGTGATGGCATATTCCCAAACTGCTCCACCTGGCCTTCAAAATAAAAATGAAACCCTGGTCCTAATGTCGGAGGCAGAATCATAGAATTGTGTTGGCAGAGCCCTTTCAGCTCAGGGAGTCCAACCACCNTGGGCACCCCCTGGCTCATCTTCAGCTGGTGGGTGCTATTCCCACCATTCCCTGGCTAAGTCACCCAAGGGGTCCACAGCTGCCTTGCATCTCTTTCATGCAGACAAGTCCACATGCAAACCTTGGCCCTGCCTGGTCTTGTGGTGCACAGTGTTTCTCCATTGATTATCTGCACGGCTCATCAGCCACTTTTAACTATTTACAACGGTTGATCAGTCAAGTCATTGACAAGTTAACAGCTTTGTTTACTCCTTCCCCTCCGCTTCTGTGGCCAATTTGTTCTGATCACAGTTCTAGGAGGAAGGCTGGTTTTATTGTTTTCTCACCAAAATGAACCATGGTTTGTAAAACATGTGTGTCTGTGACATGGTTTTAATTGTGCCATCTGAGAGAGGGAATCACAGACTAACAGTGAATCCCAGCATGGTGGGAGTCTTCCCAGAAGCCCTGTACTGGTGCAGGTTACTCTTCCCCAGGCGCAGGACCCAAGAGTTCAATCCTATGATTCTGTGATTCCAGACACTGAGTTTTGTGACAGGGAGATGTTGGTCAAAGCGCAGCGCCCTGTGCTCCCTAGCTCCTTCCCTGGCAGAAAGGGCTGGTGAGGATGCTCATGCCCCCGGAAGGAAAGTGGAGACACGCCGACAGAAAAATCTATGACTTCTTTGAAGGAAAAGCACAAAACTTTGCAGGTTGCGTTATTCCTTCTGTAAATGGAGCTGTTTTAGTCACAGACCAAACCAAAATGCAGATGCTTTGGATCTGGTGCTCTTCCAATCCCACTGTTAACCCCCTGCTCCTCCTCTACCCCCTCACACAATAGCGCTGTTCACCAATCCTGGCCCCATGTGTCCCTCATTCGGCACTTCTCTTGCCTTGACGGATGCTTTTCTGTCCCTCCCCCGTCACAAGCCCACCCTCTTTTGCAGTAACTCCTCTCCCCTCCTTAAATCCTTGGCTCCCAATTCAGAGAACCAGAGAATCATAGAACTATTGTGGTTGTCAGAGCCCTTTCAGCTCATGGAGTCCACCCGCTCCCCCAGCACTGCCAGGGCACCACTGACCCATGGACCCATGGACCCATGGCCCTCAGCACCACAGCTCCATGGGGGGCTTGGAAACCCCTTTCCTGGAGACTCCTCCACTGCCCTGGGCAGCCTGATCCTATGAAAACTGTACTTTTTTTTTAAAATCACAGGTTAAATTACTGATGTTAAATTCCTGCTTTTCTAGGTGCAGAGAAAGTTTTAAAGCATTTAGAAGGGTCTGTGGACGAGGCTCTGACAGCCAGCTGCTGAAACCACTCATCCTTGGGCAATGCTGGAGATGTGAGTCACCCCTTAGTCCTGGATGAGCTTGGAAGTGTCTCTTCTCCTTGGGTTTTGACCCTTCAGCAGCAACGCCACATTTCATCTCTCCTGCCTACATCATCTTGAGTTATCCCACCACACAATAGCCATGACTAATAGCTCAACTATTATTTCAGGTGCGGGTTGGGTAATCCAATTTCATCACGTGTCTTTGTCTTCCCTCAAATCATTTAATGGGATTAGTCTTTTTCTGGGGTCTTCCTCACCCCTCTCCACCCCCGGAGCAGCATTTCTTGTGCCAGATTTACAGACACTGGCATGTGAAACTCTAATTCTCCTCTGTGTTCATTCTCCTGCTCCACACAAAGTGAGTCGGTGCTGCGGAGCTGCTCAAACTCATCCTTCCCTCCTCTGCAGCTCATATTTGTCACTTAAAACATATCATCCATGGTTTGGATCATCAAAACTATCAAGCTGGCACAATTCAGGGCAGTAATGATGGGCACAGAGACAGGAATGGCTCCTGGTCTCCTCCAGGCATGGCCAGAAGGCTGTGGGGTAGCTGGGGCTTTTCAAAGGGTTTCTTTTATTTCTCTGTCTTGGCGGACTCTGAGTTTTTGGCCTGGGGTTGAGTTTGGGAAGTTTTCAAGGGCTTTGTGGTTTGATGTCTGTAGTGTGAGAAGGCTTCAGTGTGCACCAGGCTGAGCTCTCCGTGGTGTGGAGAAATGAGACAGACTTTGAGAGAGGTTTATATTCAAGGAGGGTGACCAACTTTGGATGTGCCAAACAGCCAGGAGATGCTCCCTGATTTGGACATGGTGTCCACTAGCCTGACTCTCCAGCCCCAGCTCAGGGCTAACTCACCAAGCCCCCCCCCAGCCTTTCCTTCCCTATGACAGCTGCTGGTGCCATCTCACCGTTCAGTCTCCCTTTTTAGGCTCTACCCATCTGAATTTTGGCATGTCCTCAGGCTGGTGTGAGGCACAGCTCCTTCTCATGCAGGTCCTTTGGTCGGTCCTGCCAGAACAGTTAATTATTCAGGGCTGACCCGTGTCTAGATCAAATGATTCCAGTTAGGATTATCAACAGAGGCAACTGTGCTGGGAGATGCACACCCCACACGAAGATGGGTTGAGTCCTCATTATATGTGAATCTTCTTCCAGAAGATGCCAAGGGCAGTGATTTCTGTGTAATGCAACATGGGCTCCCACTGGCTGAACGGTGAGGAGCCTGGGGAGCTGGCAATTCATAAGGAGGAATAATATATGACATCTCCAGAAACATGCTCCCGTTGTGGTAATGTAAATACGCAGGGAAATATGGGTGGAGGAGGAGAATGAAGCTGCAAGTTCACCAAAAGATCTGTTCATCTTTTCACAATAAAATTCAACTATCTATCTATCCATCCATCCACCCACCCACCCAACCATCCCTCCCTCCCCAAACTCATGCTCCAATCACTATTCTTGACCAAGCCTCTTGAGTCCCTGTAGGCCACCCTGGTAATGACTCCAGTCTTCTCAGTCATGTTATGAGAAAATAATTAAACATGGCTTCATGCTGGGACAAGAGGCTGTCCCATAAGAGCTTTGAGATTACTTATCGACTTCTGTATAAACCAGCAAGGAATAGCATAAAAAAAAGTTTCCAGAAGTAAAAACCATTAAGTCCTTAATTACACACTTCAATAGCAAAGCAGAGCTGAGCAATGATCATTGCTTGATGCTTTCCAGACAAATGGCCTTCTAATCCCGAGCCAACAGCTTGTTGGCTTCAGCTTTGCTTTCCTGTTTGCCAACAGCTTCCAGAGAGTTTGCAAAGGAACAGAAATCCAGGACCTGAAGTTAACAGAGTTAGCCCCTGATCTGACCATGGACAAGACCAGGATCCCTTTTAAGTCTTGCTGGGATGGGCTCTGCAAGGCCAGGTGCTGTCTGCACCAGAGGAGGATGCCTCATGCCAGGTTGGGGGGTGGCTCAGAATTTCAGCGCCCGAAGTCACCCAAGTTTAGGGTCAGAAACTGCCCCAGCTCAGCTTATGTCAACTTTTCCCTTACTTTCCCCTAATGTGCTGCTTCCCAGTGGACCCAGCTTGATTCCCAGATGAGCAAGCCTGTGTGATATTTGCCCAACAAATCCACACACCAACAGCCTCCATGTGGCAGGATGGGCCCTCCGATTGCCAGTGCCCAAGACCAGTAACCTGTACTGGGGAACTGCAGATAGGACAAGAGGAACTGGCCTCAAGTTGCCTCACAGGACATTTAGGGTGGAGCTGAGGAATAATTTCTTCCACCCCAGTGAGGGTTGTCCAGGGCTCTCCCAGGCTGCCTAGGGCATGGGGGGAGTCCCCGTGACCCCTGGAGGGGTTTCCAAGCCCCCCATGGAGCTGTGGTGCTGAGGGCCAGGGGTCAGTGGTGCCCTGGCAGTGCTGGGGGATGGTTGGACTCCATCATCTTCAGGGTCTCTTCCAACCAAAAGCATTCTATGATTCTATGATTCTAGGGACCCAATTCTATGATTACGGATTACAGGTTCCAGGGGAGTCAGTGGGACCCACTGGGTTAATTCTGGGACACCAAGGATGCTGCTTGTTGGGGAACTAGTCAAATGAACATCTGAGTCCTTTAGCACAGCACCTGCCAGGCGGAAGTAGGTGCAAGCCCTGTCCCCAACCCAGGTCCTTCTTGCATTCATCCTTGGCACCCTGCTTGTCCCTGGTCACGTTCCTCACCCTCTAGCATGGAAGTGGAGAAACCTCAAAAGGAGCTGAAGGTCTCTTAAATCAACGTCCTTCCTGACTCGGGAGCTGTAAGAGGATTCATTATTTATATCGCAGGAACACAAAAGCTTAGAATATTTTAAGCTGTCTGAAATGACTTCAAGGCAGCTCTTCCTCTCTCTTCTTTTTGTTTTTTTAACAAAACACATTGAGACGTCTCCCAGTCAAGCCAGAGGAGGAATCTCTCTTTTTCTTCCGAAGAGGGAAGAATTGAGGGAGAGAGAGAAAAAAATACCCTGGGGTCCAGCTTGGGACCACCAAGGAATGACCATCAGGGGACATTCCCTGTCAGATGCTGGGACAACCCTTCATCAGACTCCTCCCTGATGGCTGATGAAGGTGATGGCAGTAGGAGAGGTACAGGAGGAGGCATTTCTGCTACTTCACCAGTACAACGTATCCTTCAGAGGCAGCAGGAGAGGACGTGCCGGGTGCTGGGTGTCTTTTTTTTTGTCTCCTTCTCCCCCCCTCTTTACATTTTCAATTTAGTCACAGCATCTCTAATTTCCTTAGATCTGAAGCCACCTCGTGAGACTGGAAGGGAATGATACAGAAGAAAGATGAGGAGGAAAAAAAACCCAAAACCCCGCCAGTAATCTTGTAAAAGTCAGTTTTGAAAAATCAATTTTCTTGTGTGACAAGATTTGCTTAAGGCTTTTCGTTCTGTGAAATCAGCCCATCATCCTGCGGGAACGTGCTGAAGGAAGTGGCGAGTGTGGTTTGGAATAACTCCGATTAAAGATGGCTAAATTAGGCTTGAAAAGCTGCCACCTTTCCCTGTGAAGGGAGAGAAGATCTGGCCAAAGGAGACAATGATGATCCCTTCCCAGACACCTTCCCAGTCTCCAGGAGCATGTCTTGAAGGGGAGGTGATCAATGAGGCTGGGAATATGCAACCCTCAGATCTCTCCAACCCCTGCGGATGGTTAGAAGCAGTGTTAGAAACATTGGTAGCAAACCATGAGGTAGCACTGAGACTTGGTGCAATGTTTGCTGGAAAGGAGATGCTTTGCAGACAGGTTCACTCCAGTGCTGGGAAACTGCCGGGCACGAGTGAAACCTGGAAGAGTTGTAGGGCTACCAACCCTTGCCCAACAGGATGCTGGTGGTCCTGGCTGGGATGGAGATGGCCATGACCATGGTGCAACCGTGTTTCAGTGAGAACCCTCTAATACCAGCATAGTGGGCATTGGAAAGGACCTCTGGAGATAACCTCGTCAGATGAGATAGTCTGGACTCCCAAAGTAGGTTGCCAGGATTGCATCGTCCAGGTGGGTTTGGATTCTCTCCAGAGAAGGAGACTCCATATCCTCACAAAACTCCACAAACACACCAGTGAAACCCATCCACCGCGCTCCTCCACCGGAGAGGCTCCAGGCAACCCAGCACCTTGGTCTGGCTGCTCCATCGCTCCTTTAACCAGGCACCTTTAATCATTTCTACACCAGGGAGTGGTGCTCAAGAGTACGAAGCCCTTTCCTTCCCTGCCCCCCCCCCGCCACCACTTTCCAGCCATCAGACACTTTCTCCTCTGCGCTCTCTCTTAATTAGCTGAAGCTGCTTCTGAACATCTCCCACCAGCTTGTTCCCATTACCCTGACGAGCCAGAGAATGGGAAGACAAATCCCCCCATCCTCACACCTCTGGGAGGTTCTGCTTTTCCAGCCTCATCTTCCCGCTCTTCACCGCGGGTCTTGGTGGGACACTTTCCCACTCCCAGGGCCAGTCTCATCTCCCAGCTGCGGGGATATTTGTGCTTTTCCTTTTACTTATTTTATTTATTTTTTAGAGCCTGACTCTCCCTCTCCGCCTGCCACCCAGCCACGCTCTGCTCCCTGTCAGAGGGAGCTGGCAGATGGGGCTGATGCATCACGAAGGAGATCTGAAGAATTCATTTCCCGTTAGGTTTGTGGGTTGTTTTTTTTTTCTTATTTCCCTTTTCCTTTCCCCAGCTTTTATTTTTACTTCAGAGCAAAGGTCCAGTTGTCTGGGAGGAAGCTACAAAGACAAACCCGGGCAGGAAAACAGAGATAGTCAGGAAAAATGTTACCGTGCCGATAACTTGAGACCTCTGTGCGCTTTGCATTCATCTCGACTCCCGCTTTAGCTGCATTTTGCTATGTCTATAAATTAGATTTATTCCGTGGCTGCTGTGAAATGCCCGCGGGCCACTTTTCTTCCCGCTCTGGCTTCTCTTGGCTGCGGGAGGCAGCGGGAGAGGTGACAGCCCTGCCGAGGGACGGCATATGGGCTCACAGCGTCCTGCCGCTGGACAGACGGAGGAGGAGGAGGGAGCAGATGGGAGCCGGGGGAGGAAGGCAGCAGACCCAAGGAGAGCCTGTACTCTGGTGTAAATGAGCATTTTCCCCAAGCTGGACTGAAGGACGGGGCTGTGTGCCAGGAGATGGCTTTAAAAACAGTATTCCACCTGAAGATGCTGAGATCATAGAATCATAGAACCACAGCCTGGTTTGGGTGGGAAGGGACCTTTCAAGCTCATCTCATCCAACCCCCTGCAGGGAGCAGGGACATCTGCACCCAGAGCAGGGTGCTCAGAGCCCCGGCCACCTCCCCTGCAATAGGGACAGGGATGGGGCAGCCACCACCTCTCGGGGCAGCCTGGGCCAGGCTCTCCCCACCCTCAGCACCAACAATTTCTCCTGCTCTCAGCCTTTCCTCCTAACTGGTCTGACCCCTGAGGAGCGAGCATGAGGGACTAGGGGTGGGAATCCCTGGGTAACACCCACACATCAGTGACTTTTGACCTTATTCTGAGCTCCATCCTCTGCTATAACCACACACCCATGGCAGGGGCTGTCTCTTCTCTCTTGCCTTCGGGATCTCTTCTGGAGAGGTTGGGTCTATGTACTGTGCCCAGGAATGACCGACTGACGATGGACAAGCTTCAAGCAATCTGTTTGCCCAGCCAACCACATTTACTGGGGCAGTGAAGGTGTGATGATTCACCTGGCCATCTGCTAATCCCCTACTCCATTTGATAATGCTCTCCCATTTCTGAGCTTCTTCTTCTCTTCCACTCAGTGTCCCCCAGCAAGGCACACTCATATTCACTGGCTCTTTGCCATGTAGCAAAGCAATGCCAAGCCATGAGGGAGCTGGTTCAAGCCTCTGAGCAAACTTCCAAGCCATCAGTGTGAAGCTTCCACCAGGACATGGTGCATGTGCTCTCAGAGAAGTTGACTTCTCTGTGGGAGTCTAAAGCACGTCCATCTCCTGAGTAACTCTGGTGAGATGCCAGCAGGTCCCAGAACCATGAAGGTGAGACCCTAAGTAAAAAGAGCAGCAATGTTCTGTGAAGTTGGAATGTCAACTCTGGGTTTCTTACAACAAAATGTGGGAATGCATCTCCATGGACTGAATGCCCCCGAGATGTCATCTCAGCACAGGCCAAAGCAAGGCTGATGCGTGTTGGTACTTTCTCCTTCTTTTCTCCTCAATATCAAGTGCAATTGCTCCATATCTACTTGAAACTCAACAAACCTGCCACTTTCTCTCCCAAGTTGAGCAAATACTCGCAGACATGTACCCGGGCATAATGAATGATTCTCAGAGGGAGCAGATCTACCAACGACACTTGGCCTCTCCAATACATCTTCTGAGGCTGGGTGGGAAATCACAGAATCATTTTGATTGGAAGAGACCTCCAAGGTCATGAAGTCCACCCACCCCCAGCATTGCCAGGGCACCACTGACCCACGGCCCTCAGCACCACAGCTCCATGGGGGGCTTGGAAACCCCTCCAGGGGTCACGGGGACTCCACCCCTGCCCTGGGAAGCCTGGGACAGCTCTGGACAACCCTCAAGGGCGGGGAAGAAATTGTTTCTCAGCTCCAACCTAAACCTCCCCTGGGGCAGCTTGAGGCCGGTTCCTCTTGCCCTGTCCATGCTGCATCCCAACCAGACCCTGACCCTGTGGAGCAGGCTGGAGGAAGGGGTCCAGCACTGGCTCTCTTCCCTTTGTTGCCCCTTTGCAACAGCAATAAGTCACATGTTGTTGGTTTCTACACAAAGGCAGAGGGGGGTTGGGACACCGTCTCCCAACAGGTGTGTTTGAGCCCCATTGCCTTTGAAGAAAAGCTCTTTAAGAAGCATTTGAGTTTGGATTAATATTTGATGAGCGACAGTGTGCTGTGGGTTCAGAGATAAACAGTGTTTACCAAACAAGAAGGTCTTTTCTACAGAGCAGAGCAAACAAACCACTCTCCTGCTGCAAGCCGAGCCATGCTGTGAGTCAGATGACAGTGGGGATGAGGACAGAGCTGTGGTCTGGCTCTGAGCTCTGGTACAGCCTGACCAGGCACCCTGCATGCTGGGATGATCATAGAATCATAGAATCTTGGACTTGTTTGTGTGGGAAGGGACTTTTCAAGCTCATCTCATCCAACCCCCTGCAGGGATCAGGGACATCTGCACCCAGAGCAGGGTGCTCAGAGCCCCGGCCACCTCCCCTGCAATGGGGACAGGGATGGGGCAGCCACCACCTCTCGGGGCAGCCTGGGACAGGCTCTCCCCACCTTCAGCACCAACAATTTCTCCTGCTCTCTGCTCTAAGTCTCCCTCTTTTAGTTCAAACCATCCCCCCTTGTCCTGGCCCAACAGGCCCTGCTCAAAAGTCTGTCCCCTACTTTCTGACAGACCCCTTCAAGTCCTGAAAGGCCCCCAGAAGGTCTCCCCAGAGCCTTCTCTTCTCCAGGCTGAAGATGGTGTGGCTCAAGCCCTGACCTGCACCTCCAGTGCACAAAGCTGGTTGGTACAGGAAGATCTTCAGCACTATTTGGGCAGGCAGCACCTTCAGCTGCAGCCCTACTAGGGCAGGTGGAGTTTTCTTGGATCACACAATCCACAATCCTCTTTCTGTGACAGGATGGGGATGAAGTCAGGCAGCACCATCCCCTGGGTGGCTCTCAAACAGCTCCCAGCTCCTCCTGACCTCTGCTCCCGCTGCAGCATCAGCAGGACCTTCTGCCACATCCCCTACCATTGTGGAGAGTTGTGATGTGTGCAGTGGCTGGGGAGTGGCAGCTCTCTCCTTCCACCTATGTCTGTCTGTCTGTCTGCCAGCCCCACTCCTTGTTTTTGCATGCCTAACAGTCCCCAGAACTGCAGCTGGTGCTGGAGGGGGGCTCAAAATGTCCCCGTTGCTGCCGTGACTACAAAGATAAGGTTATTTGCCGAGGTCTCAGCTCTCCTCGGGGGTGAGAGCGCCGTGTCTACGCGTGGGAGCAGGAGATGCATTATGGCCCCTCCTGCACCAACTTCCCACTGCTCGGCACAAATAACCACCATCGGAGGAGCCCGAAAGGCTGAGGGAGTCTTACTCCTGCAATATTCAACTTCTCCCTATTCTTCTGCCACTTTAAAGATTCTCTTTCTTACTGTGAGTGATAAATAATAACAGCCAAAGAAAAAAAAAACAGAACCACACAAACCGCCCCCCGACAGCCACACAACAGACATCAAAAGCCAGGAGAAGATTGGCAAATAGCGAGCTCTGAAGTGAGCAAAGAGGAGCCCTGGTTGTGGAGTCGGTTCACGTAGCCCCGACTTCTGCTGCTTTCCATTAATTTCAGCCGCCATCGCAGGTGGCAGAACAACGGCGACAGCTAATTATTCTCCCTCCCTTCCTCACCCCTTCGCTTGCAGCAAAAGCAAGTCACTCAAATTCCCAAATTCCCTGCTCCCCACCCCAGGGTTGTCCACTGGGAAGCGCTTTACGAGAGGAAGATGATGGGGAGAGAAAGGGCAGTTTGCCCCCAGATTTCAGCCCCATGCCCACGGCGCTGAAACAGATGGGGACGTGTCCATGGAGGTGCTGCCAAGGAGCTCAGGTCCCCCTGAAGCCTTGAGCAGAAGATGCTACACTGATGGGTGGGTTGAGCTGCTTGTAGCTGCAAAGGGAAGATGACCCCAAGAGGAGTGGGTTTGGAACTACATGATCTTTAAAGTTCCTTCCAACCCAAACCATTCCATAAATCTATGAAACTGAGGCCAGATGGGTCTATAGACCCTACAGAGGCCATAGGGTGTTGGTGAGAAGGTTCCACTGGACAGTGAGAGATGCAAACGAACAAGCTCCTGACAGGGTTAATTCATCCCTATGCCAAAAAATCCTCACTGCCAGCCTTCTGCCTGACTCCTTCCTCTTGCTTCTGGTGACACCAGCTTGTCCTGCGTCCAAAAGCGAGTGACAGCCCAGGTGACATCGCAGGTGAACAAAATCTCCCAGGGAAAAAGATGCTCCTTGTCAAGGGATCGTGGCTGCCAGGGAGGGAGGAGGGTTGGAGTCTCAGCTCCAGCTTTGGCTGCAGGGTGTCCCCAGCTAAGAAGACCAGCAGAGGAAGCATGTGTCCAACAAAGGACACCCCAGCCCAGCCCCGCCTGCTCCCCAACATCATGAGATGCCAGTGAATTTAAAGACAGAAGGGTTCTGGTTTTTTCTTTCATTAGAAAATGCCACCGAGGCTAAATATTTTGCGGAAACACGTCAGTTTTAACAAAGCTTCATCAAAACCACCCAGAAGAGAAGATGAAGGAACTTGGGGAGCAGATGGCTCCAAGGTCTCCTCTCTAACCAGGTTTTCCTTGCATTAAACCCACACATACACAGTCTGCTCTATAAGGGAGCACGACAACAACCACTGAAGGAAAAAGCAGCTGCCTTGATTTCATCAAAATTATGTTCTCTGAGAGGGGGGGGAGGTTGGGGAGGGGCAGGGGGAGGATTTCTGCCTCCTGGGAAATCTGGTGGAATTTTGCTTCTTTTCCCAGCAGAGAGTGAGGCATCCGTGCTTCATACCCCCGGTCGGCGGGACCACAGGGCTTCCACGATGATTCTTGGATCTCTGGGTGGGGCACTCGACCTCACACGCTTCTCCCAGCCAGAAAAACCCGGGGGCAAACACGACACCCAGCTTCTTGCCCCTTCGAGCAAGGTGAGCCTTCGCTCCTGTATTCGAAGCGGGGGTGGCCCCGTGGAGCCAGCTGCGGATTTATGCCCGGAAACGGGGACTTGTGTTGTTAANCCCGTCGTCGAAGCGGGGCTGGCCCCGTGGATCCAGCTGCGGATTTATGCCCTGAAAAGGGGATTTATGTTGTTAAGCCTTTTTTTTTCCTTCTCTTTTGTGTTCAGAGCTGTTTACTGACAAATATTGGAAGGTATTAAAAATAAATGTCGGCTGAAGACCAAGATCTGGTAAGCTGAGGAGGAGGGAAGCCACAGGAGATGATTAAAGTGGTTCTCTCCCTGGGGAGAAAAAAATAATCATACTTGCTACTTTTTTTTTTTTAAGGCAGAATAAGTTCATTTTCACCAGTGACAGGGTCCCAAGAGGCCCTGGGGATGACACCGAGCTCATGTTCTGCCTTTTCACACCTCCCACTATCTCAGTCCTGGGGTTTTGCACATCCCGTTCTTTACCCACCTCCCCTCCGTGGCAGAGAGGAGGTGCAGGGGGGTCCCAGCTCGGACGTCCCACTCCAGAGGCCACCAAGCTTCTGTGCCAAAACATCTGCAGTCTGTGAAGAGCTTTGGGTTTATTTTCTGAAGGGAAATGAATCCCCCCACCCCCTGCCATCATTCAGAGTCAGTAAGTGTAAGGAAGCCCCGCCGAGTGCTGCTGAACCCTGTGTATTCTCACACTGGTAAGGAAAGAGCCTTCCTTGTGTGAACACGTGAAGGGAACTAAAGAAACGAGAAACCCAAACTGCTTGAATTTTTCATGCCTCTTCCCCCCACCCCCAAAAGCACAACCTGACAAAAACGTGCAATTAGTATTGAGAGGAGAGTCCATCATGACAAGGGATCACACAGCAAAGCAGAAATCCCAACGTTCAGGTGATGGGTGACAAGACACGAGGCTGAGGGATGGATGAGAAGGAAAGAAGAGGCAGCTGGTGGCATTTGCTGCTACAGGGACAGCAATGACTCTGTGCTGATGAGATGGCACCATGGGTGGGAGAAGTGTGGTGGGTCCACCAGCTATTTGATGGAGAAAAGCAACCCGGTGTTGTTTTGGCCAAATATCCAGAGGGTGGAAACAGCCAAGAGGAAGAAAGAAAACCCAGATGGGAGAGTGCAAGGTGGGTTCAGCCCTGGGGAATGTAAATGCCCCATCTTGGCAGCAGAAATGCTCACAGAATCATTTTGGTCAGAAAAGACCTTTCAGATCAGGGAGTCCAACTGCTCCCCCAGCACTGCCAGGGCACCACTGACCCATGGCCCTCAGCACCACAGCTCCACGGGGGGCTTGGAAACCCCTCCAGGGGTCATGGGGACTCCCCCCATGCCCTGGGCAGCCTGGCACAGCCCTGGACAACCCTCACTGGGGTGGAAGAAATTGTTCCTCAGCTCCAACCTCAACCTCCCCTGGGGCAGATTGAGGCCGGTTCCTCTTGTCCTGTCCCTTGTCCCTTGGGAGCAGAGCCCGACCCCCCTGGCTCCAGCCTCCTGTCAGGAGCTGTCAGAGCCAGAAGGTCTCCCCTGAGCCTCCTTTGCTCCAGGCTCAACAAGTCCATTTTGCCACCCTCTGGTTCCTTGGCCAAAGGTGGTTGTTTTCCCTCTGACTGTACCAGAATCAATCACAGCGTAAGAGCCACATGGGACATTTGCCCAGATTCTACCCCAGATTGTCACGCGCTTTGTTTTCCTCCTGACTGTAAATACGAAAACAGGGCTATTTGTATCTTTGACATTAATTGACTTCTCAAATTAATAACTCTTCTGTGTAACCAGGAACGCAATTATTGCTTTGTTGTGCTGCTACCAGATACCCAGCCAGAAGGAATCGTTCCTACCAGCGAACTCGATTGTACTAATTAAGCTGTACGAGCCTAACAGGAGGCGGGTCATGGTAACCTGTCCCCGGAGGTGCCTCCTCCGTTATTCTCAACCGACGGCGCTGCAGAAGCAGAGCTGGCTGCATGGTGCTGCGTGTCCACATGTAACAGCGAGGTGGGAGCGATCGGCAGCCGTGGGATGATGGGGTATCTGATTGCTGTGAAATGTCTCCTCCTGTGCTCAGACACAGGCCCTCCTGCCCAAGAAGTGGGGCTACGAGGCTGAGCACGATGCTCTCTCCTCCCAGTGGGTGAGGACAACTCACGCTGCTTCTCACACCCCTATTTTTTTTCTGCTTAGACCAAGAAATTTTTGAGAGAAGGGGTGGTTTTTAATGCTAGCAGCCCAAGAGCTCATGGCACTGATTCTTCTCGGTGGAGAGCCATCTCCTCAGCTTTTGACTGACTGAATGCAACACAGTGAGCAATGAGCCTCCCTGCTGTGGCTGGAGTCCCACCATCAGTCCCTGAAGTCTCTTGATGAACAATGATCATGGGAGGCTTTGGACTCCAAGGGGAGCAGGAGGGAGCCCCACACACCACCTTTGACCCAGGCCTACTGCAGTTGCAAGTGATTCAACTTCTCCTGTGATGGCCTGATCAGTGCCAAACGGAGCTGCTCAAAAGCTCATACTCCACTCTGAGCTCACGGGAGCACTCACAGACATATTGAATCATTGTGGCTGGGAGAGAACTTTCAGCTCAGGGACTCCAACCACCCCCCAGCACTGCCAGGGCACCACTGACCCATGGCCCTCAGCACCACAGCTCCACGGGGGCTTGGAAACCCCTCCAGGGATCACAGGACTCATCCCTGGACAACCCTCAAGGGCAGGGAAGAAATTGTTCCTCAGCTCCAACCTAAACCTCCCCTGGGGCATCTTGAGGCTGGTTCCTCTTGTCCTGTCCCTTGTTCCTTGGGAGCAGAGCCCGACCCCCCTGGCTCCAGCCTCCTGTCAGGAGCTGTCAGAGCCAGAAGGGCTCCCCTGAGCCTCCTTCTCTCCAGGCTCAACAAGCCCAGGGCCCTCAGCTGCTCCTCACCAGACTCCTGCTCCAGACCCTTCCCCAGCTACATTGCCCTTCTCTGGCCACGCTCCAGCCCCTCCAGGTCCTGCTGGGAGTGAGGGGCCCAACACTGACCCCAGGATTCCAAGTGCAGCCTGAAATCTCAGGTGGTAGCAACTGCTCCCACTCAGTGAGAATGCCCCACTCAAGGAAAGCCCACCCCCTATGTCTCCCCACATCTCCCACCCAGGCACCTCTGCTCTGGCCCCTTCTGAGCTCTACTCCACACTGCTGGGGTTCTAGAGGCTTCAGGTGGTTGCTTAAGGGTTACATGGAGATGGCGATAGAGTCGCATTGTTCAAATCATGAAAGAATATGCAAAACAAAGAAAAGGAATTTTCCCATAATAGACTTTTCACTCGTCGCTTTGCTCGTTACATCCCCGAACAGATGGCTCTGCCAGCTCGGTGCCAGGTCTCTTAATCCACTCCAAAGCACCAATAAATGTCTGACCTAGGACTTGCTGCATGCAGCAGAACTCAGCAGAACTCAGCCTATTGCCGAGGCAGTCGGAGCCCCTTGGTGTGTAACGACATCATCAAGGCACGAGCAGCGTCGGGACGCGTTGGAGCGGGGACGCTGGGAAGACGACTGAGGAATGAGGAGTCTTGGTGGGGATCGGGGGCTGTGTCTGGCTCCAGCCATCGCATCCCCCGGCTGGAGGATGTGAGTATGAGCCAGAGCGACCTCCAAACAGTGATAAACATGGGAGCAAGTGGAATGAGCCACCAGAAAGCATAGCCAGAGGTGCTGAGCATTCTCAAATCACCGCTTTTCACGGTGGGGAGGGGGAGAAGGTCTCAGCAGAGGGCTGGAGTGAGGTGGGTGCTTGTGGTGATGTATGAGGCTGCCTCACCTGTACTGGGTGACGGCGGGGTTGGCCTTGGCGGAGCAGTGGAACTTCACAGTGTTATCCTCTAGGACCGGCTGCGGCTCCACGGACAAATTCACCAGCGGTGGGTCTGCAAAGAGAGAGAGCCAAGCCCATGAGCGACCACAGGACACATCACAGCATCTCCTGGCCCGCTGCCTGACAGGCTTCTGAGGCTGAAAAACAACATTTGGTCTTAAAAACCACATGGGAAAAGTGCTGAAGGTCCTCAACGCTGCAGTATAATGGCTGGGGCTTTGTGAGACGCGCCGATGTCACACACGCTGCTCCAGTAAATGAGACACCATTGGGTGCAGCATTTCACCTCAGAACCATCAGCACTGGCTCTGACTCCCCTGGAAGGAAATCAACTCGCCCGCTTTGAAAAGCTCCCGTTTCATATCTTGCTCTGTAATGACGATCTTTTGTCTGTCCCCTCACTTCAAAGTGGCATTTCTGCTCTTTCATCAGCCTAATCATCTCTGCCAAGCCCTTACTGGTGTCACAGGCCTTTTGGTTCTTCCAACTGGTGCGTGGTTTCTCTCCCTTTCTTTAACACGATAAGCATCTGAACGCCCCAGCAGCAAACACAATTTAGGATGAAGCCGATGAAAGCCAGTGGAAGAGAAAAGGCCAAAGTCTTTAGCTGGGGAATAAGAATATCCACTATTGTTTTAATCTTTAATGATGTCTGAAATGGGGGCTTGGACCTCCAGCTTTAGGTTTTAAGGATGTAACCTCATTTGAGGGAAAAAAAACAGAAAGTGATGGCCACATAGGTAGGTGCCTGAAGAACCAGTTGTCCCATCACAGACTGCAAGAAGCTCACTGATCCATCTGAGGGGCTCTCCTACCTTTACGGTGAGAATCTGATGGAGTACGTGCAAAAATCCATCCTAAAATAGAACACGTGATGGGTTCACCTCTACCTGCTGCCCCTCTCCTCTTCCTAAATATCTCAGCAACATCCTCACCAGATGGAGAATGGGGAGAGGCTGCAGTGGAGCAGCCACCCAAGCAGATGGGGCTGGAGGTCAGCCCTGTGGTAAGGGAAGGTGCTTGGTACCCACAAGCCCAAAGGAGCTCCCTTAGAATCACGTGCGTGTCGGCCCCTGGAGCAGGGTTGGAGGAGGTCAGGGCTGGAGGTGGCATGAGGGACATGGCTTAGTGCCTTAGAGGCATGGTTTAGTGCCTCAGGGACACGGTTTAGTGCCTCAGGAATGTGGTTTAGTGGATTAGGGATGTAGTTTAGTGCCTCAGGGACATGGTTTAGTGGATTAGGGATGTGGTTTAGTGCCTCAGAGACATAGTTTAGTGCCTTAGGGATGAGGTTTAGTAGTGGACTTGGCAGTGCTGCGTTGGACATGATGATCTTAAAGGTATTTTCCAACTTAAATGATTCTATGATGCTCAATTTACTGCTCGGATGCTGTGAAGCCACGAAGCCACATCTGCAACGCAAGGCCAAGGACTGTCATTGTGTTTAAGAGAAGTGAAAACTTCCTTGCCAGCTTCTCCACCCACCAGCTTCCTCCACCACACCCTGGTCAGGGTCTTGCTGGAGAGATCTGGAACTCTCAGGCAACTCTGCAATGCCTTTGCTCAAGGGAATGGGCTCTAACTGGCCATACTGGTGTGAGAACTGCTTGGCTGCCACCTCTCTTCTGGGTACCACTTTGCAGAAGTGAAACCTCATGTGTATGAGAAGCTGAGGAGGAAGAGGAGCTGAGGGGAAAAATGAGCTGAGGGAGAAGAGGAGCAGAGGGAGAAGAGGAGCTGAGGAAGAGGAGCTGAGGAGGAAGAAGCACTGCTGTCTGCAGAGGCACAGGGAGGGCTGGCCTTGGCAGAGCTGCAGGGGAGGAGAAGGAAGCCAAAGACCAGTCCATCTGCCAGGGGAGCGGGACAACATCCACCACGACCCTGCGCTATTCAGCCTGTCCCTCCTTGGCTGGAGACCACCCTGGCAGCAAGGCCACCAGCTGGGGACTCTCCGAAGCGACCCTGGGTGAGATGGGAGAGGTAAAGGCAACGGCTGCGGTGCCTCCTCCTCCTCCTCCTCCGCCACATCCCCGTGCTATTTACCCAGGCAGAGCCCCTCTTTGTTGTGAGCAAAGCCACCTGCCTTCTTGACGGGAAATTATGACAGGGAAATTATAGGTATTTTCAATTTACCCCAATCTCATTTTAAAATGTGCAATTCAAATGACAATAAAGACGGGCGCAGTTGGGAATATAAATGAGCTTCCCCAACAGAAGAGCCCGGAGATAGATAGTGGGCTCCTAATTCATCTGCAGGCATCCTGACACTTCGCTATTGTTAGACAACAACAGCTAATCACCTTCCTTTGTTAAGTATGAATCACACTTCTCTTTAGTAGCTTCCCCATTGTTTGATGGTTTAGGAGCAGTGCCTACGATTTACAGAGGAGCCTCTTTGTATTAAAAGGAGCCCAGCTCCCTCCAGCACT
>VWZY01011129.1:71149-81190 GCA_013399075.1 Chloroceryle aenea
AGCTGAAGCTGGGAGATTGGGGTGCTCTGTAGAGTGATAGGGAGGAGGAGGGTGTTGGCTCCTCTGTGTTTGGGAGGAGGAGCAGGGTGTTAGCTCCTCCGTGTTTGGGAGGAGGAGGAGGAGGGTGTTGACTTCTCTGTGTTTCCAAGCAGATGGGGATGTTGCTGGAGTGCAGCTGGATGGAGGCTTCACAGAAGGTGAAAATGTTCATTAAAAGCTCTTCAAGAGCTTGAGAGGAATGCCTTTGACTCCCGACTTTGAAGTTCTGCTTGCGTTACAAATGGCTGCAAACTGACCCATTTTATTTCTCCAGTTTTCCTCTCGCAATTTTCATTAGAAATGTCAAGAGCTGCTGAATCTTTGGCACTTGCCAAGCATCGAGTGCCTATAAACAGGAGAAGATGTGGGGACCCATTCTGAAGATGCTCTCGATTGCTCTTCGATGTTTTCCTTTATGACCCAATAAAGGCTTTCAGTTTAAATTAAAAGTGCCAACAGAGCTGACCATTTCCCAGGGGAAAATCGCAGCTGGAGGAGGAGGCACGTGTCACTGCAGCCACCTTTCTGTCCAGAGCTTCTGCTGCAGCCAGGGCCAGGTCAGTGTTGGCTTTGTGGTGCTGTACAGGTGGGATTTTGGGGGCAGAAGTGGGAAAATCAGGCAATTCTAAGTTGCGAGAGGGTACAAAAAGCCACCCAGATTCAGAGAGGAGCTCATTTTGGTGATGGTTTGTTGGTTTTTCAGTCGCCTCCTCCCGTTTTCCTTCCATCATCTCCATTGGGAAGGTTGTATGGGGTGATGTGGGGTGAGATCCTCAGCTCTGTGCAGCTGAAGGTGCTGCCTTAAACATTTTGCAGAGGTGTGAAGAGTGGTGTCAGGCCTGGTGCACCTTTCTGAATCAGGGGAAGGAATGTGCAGCCTCTGTCCCAGCCCCATTCTGCCTCACCTTGGAATAGGTGGCTCCATTGATGACTTCTCCTTTCCGCATCCAGATGATGGAGGCTGCTGGCTTGGCATTGTCTGCGTGGCAGGTCAAGTTGAGGGGGTCTCCTGCTCTCAGGCTGATGATGGGCCCCCCCATAATGACAGGATCATCCGGAGGAACTGCAAGGAAACAGCACAGAGGAGACAATGTCATCTGCTGATATTAAACTGACCTTCCTGGAGTCACCTCTGAGACCTGGCCTGCTAGAACTGGACTGTGAACTCTCAAACCTCTGCAGCTGGCTTTGAGATGGCCATGGCAACATCCAACCCTATCCCACCACATTATAGCCAGGTTGTCTTTTTGCTGCTCAAGTCAAAGCTGTGCCCCAGATTTCAACTATGGCAGCAGAACCAGCTGCAGTTTTAGAGGGGAAATGTGGGAAACATGAAGGATGAAGCCTGTGGTAGAGAAATCCACCAGCAGCTACTCAAAAACACCTCTGGGCCAGGATGTCCCTAAGCTGCAAGCTGTGGAAGGATGGTGAGAATTTGAAAGAAAGATCCCTGCCTGCTCTTCTGTTCTTCCTCAGGCAGCGATAACCAGCTGCTGCTGGACTCAGGATATGGGGCTCAGAGGAGCTTTGGTCTGACCCCTGCTCCTCCAACTACACACTGGGAGGTAGGTGACGGTGGTTTGGAGGAGAAGGGCAGTGGAGCTGGATTTGGACCATTATCTATTGTACTTGGGGGGAACAGTTTATTATGGGTGCCAGAAGGGTGGTTTCCAGCTGCCTGCCTTTGAAGAGGGCTCCCTGGCCAGCTCTCCATCAGGCAGGGGTGGAGGAACTGCTGAACACTCCCTTGCTCCACTTTGATTTCCCAGTTGCTTTCCCTCATTGTCTGTGCCGCTGTCTCACGCACAAAAGGTTGTGAAACTCCCCTCCCTTGGTCAGACTCCCTCTTGCCACGATGAGCCTTTGAAGCCTCTCCCTCTGCAAAAGCAGATTTCGCTGGGGGTGTCAAGGAGACATTTAAGATCTCAGCCTTCCTTTGAAGCCACCTCAGCCTGACAGCCTGGGTGAGGCTGCGTCCTCATTACAGAATGTGCCGCTGCTGGTGTCACATAGCCCTGGGCACGGCTGCTGCTATTGCTGGGAGTCACCTCATGCCAGAAAGGAGAGATGGAAACAGGGAAGCAGATGAGGGCCACCTCAGCATGGTCTCCTCTTTCTCGACTAGCTCTTGAAGCATCTCATTACACCCCCAGCATGGCAGGAGATGGGTAACTGAGCTGGAGAGAGGGGTTGTCCTTTCCTCCTGCAGAGAGAACCTTTCATCTCTGCTACTCTGACTGGGGCTGCTCTAGCCAAGACCTGCTCTGAAGATGGGGAGGTCTGTCCAGCTGTCAGTCTAGCTCTTCCCAACCAGGTCCTTCAGGAAACTAAATGCTGGCCTTGCTACAGATGTATGTTTTGCCCATCCACCTCCTGGCCTGTTTCAGAAGCTCTTGGGGGTCATGCAGCATTGGGACTCATAGAATTGTTTTGGTTGGAATAGAACTTCAAGACTGAGTCCAACCACCCCCCCCTCAGCACTGCCAGGGCACCCATGGCCCTCAGAACCACAGCNGCTCCAACCTAAACCTTCCCTGGGGCATCTTGAGGCTGGTTCCTCTTGTCCTGTCCCTTGTTCCTTGGGAGCAGGGCCCGACCCCCCTGGCTCCAGCCTCCTGTCAGGAGCTGTCAGAGCCAGAAGGGCTCCCCTGAGCCTCCTTTGCTCCAGGCTCAACAAGCCCAGTTTCCCTCAGCCTCTCCTCTGAAGAAGCCAGCCCAAATGTGGAGAGCACAGTGTATCCTTGTTGTAGCCCCTCCTGCCCAGGTAGAAGCGCTCATCCTACCAAAGGACTTGGAAAGAAATCGCTGCCTTACACCCAGCTCAGATGTAGGTGGCAAAAGCCTCCTACCTTTTAACATCCTCACCAAGGGGATGCAGCTGGGGGAAACTGGCCGATTTTCGCCCAAAGTGGAGCTGCTTTTGTTACAGGTTGGTGCTGATTTCCCCTCCCTGAGCTGGCTGACACCAGCCAATGTGCACATCCAAGTTGGCCAAAGACCCCTCTGAAACCCTCAGGTCTCTCTTTGCTGCTGCTCCTTGAGCTGCCCCAGCAGAGTTTTAGTTGGCTAAGAAATATTTTCAGTAAGTCCTGGCCAGTTCCTGCAGCGCTGGGCTGAAGTCAGGAGGTGGGAAGGGATTATGTTCGCTGACAATCCAAAGGTGGCTCCTGCGTCGGCACAGGATTTGTAGGCAAGGCAGATGTGCTGGTTGCACACAACGCTGGTCACACACACGTCTGCCAAATGCTCTGAGTAATGGGATTTTTCAGCTCAGTGGGTGGAACCCAGGGACTGGGAGAAAAAAAGCTTTTCTACATGGATTCAAAATGTACTTTTTTTTTTTAAGGCTACAAGAGTGGGGAAAAAAAAAGTGGAAATCTGTGGTTTGGGTTGGTTGAAATGCATCAACCCCTGAAACAGGAAAATGTGGAAAATTCTGCTTCATCCTGATGCTGTTTAACTATTAAGGAAGTATTTCTTTTCACATTTTGTTTAAGAAGCCCCAGTTTATACTGTTGTGTTTATACTGTTTGTTTGGTTTTTTATTAAATGGTATTTTTCAATAGGTTTGGTTTGTTTTTTTCCCCCTCACTGAAGCTATTAATTGAATTTGACCTCAGCTTGTAAAATATTGGAAATTTATCACGTGGAGCACGATGGGGGGCAGGGAACCAACCCCCAAGCCTTCCTCTGAAGAGCATCTTGGAAATAAATGAAGGAGCTTTTAGGGTGGGATGTTAAATATTCCAGACTGATGCCCTGTTAATGGCTGGTCCCATCGGCTGACATCTGAGGACTTCTATTTTTCCAACCACTGGCTTAACATCACCTCCTAAAAAGAGCTCTTCACTACTCATGAAGCCTGAGACATCATGGGACAGGGAACAACCCAATGCAGCCAAACACAGAGCCACTTGTCTTCTCTCTGCTGGAAAAAAAAATCTCATTTTCAAACTTACTGGTTTTGGATTAGCAACTTGGGGAGCTGCTTAAGGAGATGAGAAGAGCAGGAGAGAACAGGCCCTGATTGCACCTTCCCAAGGATGTGGTTATCAGCATCCCCCAGTTATTTCTGTGGCCATGAATTATTGATGGTCTCCAGGCTCGCTAACCAGGGGACTTGGGTGGGGAGGAGAGGATCTGATGATTAGGAATCGGTGATGTCTCTCAACTTCTGCCAAATGAAGGATGGACGTATTCCTTCCCCACTCAAACTTCAGCCAGGGAGAGGAGGAGGAGGAGGAAGAGAAGATTGAAAGATAAAAAGGGGAGAAGAAGAAAGAAGGAGAAGCAAGAAGCCAGTAGCACAGAGCCATGATCCATTATTCATCCGCTGCACTCCCAGGGTTGGTTATTAGAAGGCACCGCTACAGAATCTGGTCTCCTTATTTTTAATCATGTAGATGTGGAAGTGCTCGTCTGATTAATACAAAGATATAAATAGGGACAGTCGTTTGGGGTTAACCTTTACACGTCTGGAAAGCTTAAAATAAAAGAGCAGGATCCAGGTTGGCTCAAGTCCCCAAGAGCAGGGATAAGCCAGAGATGGATGATGGGGACAAGGGGCTGATGGGGTGGGAGTCCACAGTTATCCCCAAATGAACACAACACTGAGGGCTAGACTAAGCTGGCCTTAAAGGACTGCTCCAGCCCTAAGTTCTCTATAATTCTATGACCTTCTAGTGTGGGAGGTGAAAGGCCCCAGCAGAAGTCACCTGTCCCTCAGAGAGCACTTGGGACCTCAGATGGAGAACCATTCTGTTCTTCACTGCAGATAAAACTTTCCGAAGAAACAATGACAAGTTTCTCCCCTTCCAACCCCTGATTTTCTGTCTAAATGCCGAGCTTGCTGAATATTTCTAACCCAGCCATGGACAGGCATTAATCTGTTCTCCATAGCCATGGGCTGCTTGGGTAAGGAGAGCCCAGGGTCCCCGCTCCTTGCCTCTGGAGTGCTTTCATCAGCATAAAGAAATACAAATAAATGAGTGTTGCTCTCGGGCTGTGCATTCAGCAGCTTCTGCAATTAGTTGGTTAGTTAGAGGCTTTCCTGAACACTGTCCTGCCCTGCAAGACTCAACCGTGTGATTAATCAGGGAGACCGCACGGAATTATTCGGGGCTGCGTGTGTACCCCCGGCTAACGCTGCAGCTTCTGGCTAAGAAATAACAGAGATGTCTCTAAATGCTCCTGGCAGACGGTCAGCCTTGTGGTGAGCAGACAGAACCTCAATTATTAGCAATATTTATTGAGATAACAGGATCCTCCAGGCAGGAGTCAGCTCCTGCAAGTGGAGAAAGCAAAAAGCCCTCTAGCCACCAGCGTTTCTTCCCAATTAATCCTGATTTTTTTTTAATTCTTTTTCTTCTTGCTGATGTGGCTGGTACCTCCTCGCTGTTGGGTTTGTGTAACAAGCCTCCACTTCCTGAGATGGTGTTAACAATTTAAGCCCAAATTCTCACTTGTGGCGAAGGGCTACACACCTGCTGGGTTGGAGAGGCGGATACCGAGGAGCCCCTGTGGACTGCTGAGCCATGAGCCTGCAAGGAACGTTCAGCTGACGTCAGACTTAGCACAAGTGTCCCCCGAGGAGGGAGGTCCCTTGGGTACCGCATCGCTAATGCATCGCTCATCCTCCCTGCAGGGTTTGCGGCCCTCTGGGCTCATCTTACATGTGTGTTAAGCAAAGAATGGTGACCAGGAGATGTTCTTGGCGATTATAAACTTTTGGAAGGTGTTTCCAAGCCCCCAAGCTGAGTTTAAGTGTAGACCAAAAGCAGCCCTGGTGGTTTGCATACATTAATACCCCCAGAAATGCTCCAAGCTGGGGCAAGAGTGCGTGGAAAGTGCCTGGTGGAAAAGGACNCTTCTGGCTCTGACAGCTCCTGACAGGAGGTTGGAGCCGGGGGGGGGGTCGGGCTCTGCTCCTAAGGAATAAGTTATTCTTAAAAGTTCTTCTCCAACCAGAATGATTCAGTGTCTGCTTGGCCTCCCAGCTGCTTTGCAGGGAGCCAGCACTTGGTGAGAGCACACGAGGCCCCACAGAGATGCTGAAGTCAAGCTGAACAAGGGCATGCTTGCTCCTGGATTTTGTCTCTACAGCCAGGTGAGCTAAGGGAGCCCCAGGGAGGCAGCCTGGAGGGATCTGGCTGGCTCAGCTGACCCTCCCCTGCAGCAAGGGTGCATCTGGAAGCTTAGCTCAAGCGCAGAGAAGCGTTTGTGTATTCAGACATCGCATCGCGGGCTTGTCAGAGGTGTGTTTGCCTCTTGTAGACAAGTCAAGCTTATGAGGGCATCATAGCACACTTGCTCCGGGTGACTTTACCCCTGATCTCCACTCAGCTGCTTGATTTGTGAAGTTTTTACAATACAAACCCTGTCAAGACCCTTTTCCTTTGCAAATCCCCATCTCTGCTCCATGCTGGGCCTTTCTGAGGCCAGGTTTGCTGGCTGGCAAGGTGCAGGATTCAACCTGCAGCCTCTGTGGTCTCCTTACCTTCCCAGGAAGACCCTTTCCTGCTCCAGAAAGAAGCCCTCTGCAAGTGGTTAAGGTAGCAGGACTGGCAGGGTGTGACTTGACGACAAGCTCAATGTTAATGATGTTCAGTAAAATGACATGTTAATTAGCTGATGTGTCATTTCTGTGATCCACTTGGCACTGGGACATTCTCTCTTCTTGATACCTGCAGGGACCTCTTTGAGACCCTGCCAGCCTGGGGGGTTTTGCAGAGGACAGTCATGTTGCCCTGCAAGATGCTCTTGAGATCCTGAGAGCGTCTGGCCATGTCCATGGATGTAGAACTCAGCTTGGGATGGGCACAGGGGAATGGCTGTGGAGCTGGTCCAGGGAAAAGAGCAGCTTTCCTACCAGGTGAGGTGAGATTAGAATGGGAATGGAAGAGAAGGGTCTGTGATGGCTCAAGCCCATGAGAGTAGGAACATGGCAAAATGAAGGCTGGGAGACTATGGCTGCAGTGAAAGAACTGGGGGAAGGTCCGGAGAAGACAGGGGAAAAAGCAGGAAAATTTGTATGCTGAGGAAGAAAGAAGGTTCTCATTTCATCAGGTACCTAGGAGAGCTTCCCAAGAGGAGGAAAAGAGGCTAGAAAACAAAACTGTTTTTAGGATGGCATTTGCTGCACTGGGTAGGAGAGGCTCCTTACTGGGATTGCGTTTCTGGCAGTACTTTTCCAGCAGACTGCCCAGGGTCTCACTGGCTTATCAAGCCTGAAGGCTACAAATCATGAGGACCTAAACCACTGCAGAGCAGCTTTACAGCTACACGAGTGTTTAGCTTTTCATTTATCAGGACTTTACACATTTAGGATTCAGATTTCCAGCAGCTATTCAGAGCTAGGGAGGATATAAACTGGCTCTGAGGTTTTGCTGTGTCTGCTGTCATGGGTTATGGTTGCCAGGGAAGCACTAACTGGAGATTTATGGCAAGTCTATGGGGCTCAGTGACCTGTGCTCTGGAGGGAACCTAACCCTGGACTGCAAATGCCTCTTCCCCAACCATCTTGACATGCTTCTGTTCTACCTCTCCCCTTCCCGATATGATTAGAGTCCCTCTGTGTCTGGGGAGCTTTGGCAAGTAAGGAAAGAGGGACAGCACAAGTGTGGTCTGAGTCTGCAAACAGGGTCAGTTCCGGGGCTAAGAGTCCTGACCCCAACTTGGAACATTCCCCCCTCCAAGCATGACCAAACAGATTCTCCTTTGCATCCTGCATCTGAAAGCTGGAGACTAATTCTGTCTGTGGGCTGCTCAGTGGGCTGAGGCTCAGATCTTCTGCAAGCGAAAACAGTCAAGCTGCTTGTGTCCTCCTTCCCTACATAGTAAGACAGGACAAGAGGAACCTGCCTCAAGTTGCCCCAGGGGAGGTTTAGGTTGGAGCTGAGGAACAATTTCTTCCCTGCCTTTGAGGGTTGTCCAGGGCTGTGCCAGGCTGCCCAGGGCAGGGGTGGAGTCCCTGTGACACCTGGAGGGGTTTCCAAGCCCCCCGTGGAGCTGTGGTGCTGAGGGCCAGGGGTCAGTGGTGCCCTGGCAGTGCTGGGGGAGTGGTTGGACTCCATGTGCTAACAGGGCTCTCCCAAACAAAATGACTCCATGAACATCTGAGGCAGGATGAAAAAACCCCTCCGTGTCTGCCCTGTCAACACACTCGCCCCACGGTGCCAACTCTGGCACCGCTTCAAAGCCTGCAGCCCCCTGCCCATGTGCTGCCAGGGTCTGCCACTGCCGAGCTCGGCACGGGATGGGAAGGCTGGTGGTTTGGAAGCCGCCTGTGTGACTGGCACCATTCCTGCATCTCCTGCATGCCAGGCCCTGGCAGGGTCACCCACCCTGGGGAGGGTGGCAGCGGGACGACAGGGCTCTCGTGCAGCCGCGGTGCGGTGCGCACGAGATGGACACGTCTTTGCAAACCACCCCAGAGACCTCGCTTGGGCAGCAAACGGTGAACGTCGTGTCCAGAGGTCTCCTCTGCTGACCCCTGTGCCCTGCCCACATCTACCCCAGGCTGCTGCTGCTCGGCTGCTGGAGCTTTGCTGCCTCCTCCTCGGCGGAGCTGAGAAACACAGGGCGGCTGCGGGTGCCCTCGGAACGGAGCCCGGCTGCTGCCGAGCGGAGGAGGAGAGGAAACAGATGCGGGCGAACAGCACAGCCTGGGGGAAAACACGCTGAAAAATAAATCAAAAGAAACAAGGGGAGCAGGGAGAAAAATAGTGATGAAAGTTTAAATAGCGCTTCTCTTTCTCGGTCCTATTTGTCTCGTGGCAATTCGGTGGGTGGGTGGGTTGCCAGCAATGATGCCATGGCAGGAAGACGGGAAACAAGCTGCTGATAGTACCTAACCCCCCCTTTTTTTTTTCATTTTTTTTCCAAATAATTTATCTCTGTTTTCATCCAAGAACCAGAAGCCCCTCATGTTCTTGATTTCTTCAGGTCAGCAGGCTAGGGTGGTGTCCTGCTGGAGAATTCACCAAGCCAGAAAAGCTTTGCAGAGATGGTTTAATTGAATTGAGGCAAAGCTCTGCCTGAACTCACCGGCTCAGCTCCACTCACCCCCTCTCTGCCCAGGAGGGGCTGATCTTCTCCCACCCAATCCCTCTCTAGGTCATGGGGAAGACCATCACTCTTTACTTTTGCAATCTGAGGGCAGGCTTGGTCCCAGATTCTTTCCTACAGGGTGTTTTAAATATTTGATTTTCCTGTTGGATTGGAAGGAAACCAAATTTTAAAGTTCTGAAATCCTTTGTGAGACCTGGCTCTGGGCAGCATCCATTTTTTGGAGGAAAACTGAACAGATCGGACACAGGATAAATGAGCATTTGCATTCTACTGAAAAGCCCTTCATTTGAGGGCAAAACCAAAGTTTTGGCAACCTCCTCCAAGCTCTAATAACCAACCAGATGCTGCAGACAGGTAGCTGGCCGGGCACTGATTGTTTGCTTGAAATATTCTATCTGTAAAGAGTAAGGAACTTAAAATTTCCTCTTCCAGTTGAAAGAGAAAGCCAACCCCAACAAATATATTGCATTTGCCAGTTCTTCATTTAAATCTCTCAGTCAAGTCAGTGTTTGGATGGATCATGTCAACAGCCAAGTCCTAATTCAAGTGCTGAAGTCTTTGGAGGGAGCTGGCGGTGATGCTAAAACTGAAGAGAAAAAAACAAAGAGCAAAAACTAAAGAACAAATACTAAAGAGAAAAAACAAGCCAGTAAAGACTCCTGTTAATCTGTCTCGGAGCCAACAAGCACTGATTGGTTTGTCAGCCAGCAGCTAAGGAGAAGGAGCAGGGACGTGGTGTCCATGGCCACGGGAGTCCCCAAGGCCATGGGCAGTGGGGAAGAGCCCTGCTGCAGAAAGGTCCTCTGAGCACTTCACTGTGCACTTTACTTAATCCCCCTTTACTGCAGCAACAAACCACCTCCAACACTCTCCTGCAACAGAATCAGAGGATTGTTCAGGTTGGAAAAAACCTTTAAGATCATCAAGTCCAAA
>VWZY01011129.1:100341-111538 GCA_013399075.1 Chloroceryle aenea
CTGCTGGGGGTGCAGCCCAGGGTGTCAGTGGCTGCTGTGCTGCCAGCGCATGCGGCCGGCTCCTGTCCAGGTTCTGCCCCACAGCACCCCCAAGTCATTCTCCCAGGGCTGCTCTCGGTCCCTTCCCCCCTAGCCTGGGCTGGTACCAGGGGTTCCCTGACCCAGGGGCAGGAACCTGGACTGGGTCTGGTGGAACCTCTTAAGATTCACACAGGCCTACATCTCAGGTCCCTCTGGATGGATCCTGTCCATCAGATGTGTCACCCCAAAAAGCACCAGGGAGGAACCAGGGTCTATCTGATTGCTGCTCACCTTCAAGGAGAGCCTAGAGGTTTCACAAAGCTCTCCCTACCCTTGCAAGTTGTCAAATCTCCCTTTGAGCTGGCTGCAGTTGAAAGTTACCCCCTCCAAGACCTTCTGTTCTGTCCTTTTGGGTCTGTTTTCCTTTCAAGATGTTCAGATCCAGCCTTGCTCACAGCAGGCTTTAGAACAACTCCTGCTTGCTTGCCAGGAGAAGAGCCTGAGACTCCATAAAGTCCTCCATGATCCTGCAGCCAGCGAAAGGAGCCCTGGATGCCACACGCCCGCTGCTTCCAGCTCAAACCTCGCCAAAGCCGGGCGGCTGCCACTGCATGCCCAGAACGGCCGCAGATGGGACGCCCGCCTGTCTGCAAACATTTCCCGACACCCTGAGCGCGTGGGGAAGCAGCAGCGGGCGCTGGAATCCATCCAGCCATGGGAGGGAGGCTTGGTGGTGGCACGGAGAGAGGGCTGGGTGGAGCGGGGAGAGGGTGGGATGCTCCTCTGCGCCGTGTGACCCCAGTGGTACCCCAGCGAGGGTAAGAGAAACAGCTCTCCAGATGAGAAGCTGCGAGTCCCCCTCCACGTTCTACTGCAGAGTCTATTTTTACTGTACAATTTCCACCCTTCAGTGGCTCCGATATTTTGCCTGCATTTCTTTGCTGACCCTCAGGCCAATCCTCAAAACAATATTTGCTCAGGGTTTTGCATGCACTCGTGTGGATTTTTTTCATAGTCTTTGCTTTTTTTAATTTAAGGTGGGTAAAATTGTTCCCTTTTTCTTGATTTTGAGGGGTTGCGGAGTGATCCTGAATGTGCAAGAGATATGGGGACCTGGAGAGGATGGAGAGCTGTGGGGAGAGGAACCTCATGAAGTTCAAGCAGGGCAAGTGTCGGCTCCTGCCCCTGGGGAGGAACAACCCCCTGCACCAGGACAGGGCAGGGGGAACCTGCTGGGAAGGAGCTCTGTGGAGAGGGACCTGGGAGTGCTGGGGGACAGCAGGATGCCCATGAGGCAGCAATGGGCTCTTGTGGCCAAGAAGGCNTGCTGGGATCCTGTGGTGCATGTGCTGGGCAGAGGCGAGACAGCAGGAGGGGAGGGTACTGGTAGCTGTGTGCTGGATTTGACCCTGAGTCCCCTCCTGCAGCCCCTCCCTGCTGCCTGCTGACACTTAGAAGCTCCTTCAGCTTCCCCCTGCCTGGCCTTGGCTTCCCACCCTGCCTGGCACCTGATTATATTGGGTCTGCATGTGCAAGCACAGCCTCCTGCCATCCTAATCAGCTAAAGTGGCTATTTGAATAACAGTTGCTGGTGCCTGTAGTTTCCTGTAATTTCCAAAAGGAAACAAATCCGTGCAGGCTGCAATTTTGCGCCTATGAATTTTGAATGACTATCTCCAAGAGCCTCAATCTCTCTCACCCCTTCCTTCCTCCCCTCCCTTCGTCTGCCTCCTGGACTCAGCTGAGTGAGGAGCTGCAGGAGGGGCTTGGCTGAGAGGCTCCTCGTGGGGGGTGGGTACTGGGCTCTCCAGGCTCAGTGCCTCCCAGGATAGAGCCCAGCACCGCGCGGCAGAGCTCCGGGAGCTGGAGGAGCAACGTGGCTGGATTGGACCCAACCCAACCCATGGGATCCTGCTCCACGGCAGGACCATTAGGGCAGGGAGGCACAAGCTTTGAACCGGTCGGGACTTTACGCCTCACTGCCCCCTCCAAGCTAAGCCGGGAGGACCCTCTCTACCCGGCTCTGCTTTGGCGATGCTGCTTTTGGTGGAGCTCTTCACCTTCTAACCCAGAGCAGCTTTAAGACATCTCTCCTCCAGAGCTGATTCCACGACGGTGACAGTCCCTATTTATAACCTTCTCCCTTTCAAGTCTCCCCTCCCGTTCTGCTGTGGGTGGTTTTATGACAGTGAAGGTTCTCTGTTTTATTTTTTTTATGACATTGTTGTTTTTCAAGTGGTTTTATCACCCGGTTATATTACAAAAATCACCGGACAGCACCCCAAGTGCCAGAGCAGTGAGGAGGGAATCACAGAGACCCTTCCCTGAGCAGCTTGCCGGGGAGGTGGCTGCGATTTGGTGATGGATGGAGCTCTCATCAGCCAGCGTATTTTTATTCACAGATATATAAAGCGCTTTGTGATCCCAGTGGATACAAGGCGCTATATAAATGTAAATCATTAGCATTAGCATTAAATACCTTCTGCATCTTTTAAACCCACCAGTTGGAATCAAACACTCGCGGGGCAGCTGGCATCAGGGCTTTTGCTGGTGAACCAAAGGCGAGAGGTGTGATTGTTGTCTTTTCTTCAATGTGATATCCTGAAAGACTTTTATTTTCCCCTCGCAATTTTTCTGAGCTGAAAGTCGCTTCTCACCCACCATGAGAAATCTCTGCAGACTTCTCTGGCAACAACCTGAATAAGAAACAGCCACCGTGTGTATGCGGATGCTCCCAGGATTATCCGAACCCATCGTGATTTATGACTTGAAGGAGAATATAGACGCTTGCCTCCAAAACTATGACTCGGCAGCTTTTCTCCTTGGCTGCCACCCAACCCCAGAAATAACCGGCTGTACGGAACCTCTCGGATGTCGTCCATGCCGCAGATGTCACCGCAATGGACACGGAGGACGAGGTAGATCATGGTCACAACCTGGAGTTTGCTGTTCCTGTTTCACCCCAGTCCTTTTTTCCTCTCTTTAAGGGAGGGATCTGAGCTTGAAGGACTCGCTCAAGGTCGCGCACGGAGCTCTGGCAGCACAGGAATGACCCCGGGACGCGTGTTTCCTCCAAGACCATAAATCACTGGATTCCCTTTCTGACGAGGACAAGCTGAGCTGTCAGTACACTGGATGCCCCATCCCATATTTTGTTGCTAAAACCCATCCTTTTTTCCCACATCTCCAGCAAAGCTACCCAGCCACTGACAGCTCCTCCCCGTGGGAATCCATCTCCAGCTGCATCACCCCCAGTGTGGCGCTTCCGCTCCAGTTTCTGCTTCCCACCTTTGAGGGGCTTCAGAAATATTAATCTTGGGTGTTCCGGAGAACTGGCTGCACTGATGCTCTGGGAGAGGCAATAATGCAGCTGGAGCAGCCACTGAAGTGGTGGGCAGCAAGGGGTGGATGCAGTGGTGGTGGGGACCCCAGGAGCTGCACGTTTGGGAGGCAGGAGCTGAGTCTAAAGTGAAAGGCATCGCTGCCCAGGAAAGATGCTCTCCTTTGGTGCATCCCAAAGGGAGACAACTGATGCAGGGCCAGGCTATGGTCACCGATGTAATGAAGGGCACATCTTGGTCCCATGCAGTGGGGACCAGCACTCAATGATATTTCATTCCCACTCATCATGATGAGCAGAAGGGATGGAAACCTCAAAGGTCTGAGCCCCGACCTTTAACCCACAGCCCTAGTAACCTGCAAGTAGGTTTTGCAGAATCAAAATTAACAAGTTTTTTTTGTAGTTCCTGNTTTCCTTTCTCATTTCATGCTGTAATGGAGACTCATCATAGGTGTTAAATCCCTCATTTGCTGTGAATCCCTCATCTGCCTCCCAGGGGAAAAGCCTCGGCCTCATTCCCAGGAGCGAGGAGGAGGGTGAAGAGAAGGGTCCTGGATGGGTCATCCAATGCCATGTCCACGCTTGTCCCTCATTTGTGTTTTATCATCTAAAGTGATCCCTTTAGGTACAGTGCATGCCTAGGGTGCTGCCTCCCACACCTCGCCGTTGGTCAGCACCCATCTCATTGCCCAGCACCACAAAACCAAGCCACCTACTAGTGAATTACGGAAGTTCTCATCTCCCAGCAGCTTCTAACACCAGTCTTGGCAGGGATCGCACGGAGCCCACAGCCAAAACTCTCTGCACGCCCCAGTAGAGCAGCATTATCTCTTTGGAAGCATCAAACTTCAGATGTCTGCACTGTCAGCTCCTAATCTGAGCACACCAGGCACCTTTTAACATCAAAAAAGAGTAATAGCCCCTTCCAGAGGGCCATTTGTCCAACCTCTACCTTAAATGAGATGAATAACCTGGGGCAGGGGAGGTTATTTGCCCATCAATTATAAGGACACCCACGGGTCAGTCATTAAGATGCGCCTGTCCAATTTTGAAGCCCATTTTGAACTAAAAGAAACCCCAAAGACCCAAACCCACCCCTGTCCTACCAGCAGCTGCATCCTCCAGAGGTGCCAGCAGATGCTCCAGCAGCAAACGCTGCTCAGAAGTGTCAGCATCGCAATGGATTTGTATCAAGAAGAGAGATTCATCACGGGGTTCACCAACCCTTCCTCGGCAGTGACCTGGGGAGGATGCTGCGCTGGGAGGCTGAGCTCTACCACGGCTGGTAGAGCGGCTCAGAAACAGGCTCACTGGGCTCAAGGCTGCACAACACTTAAAGGAGGGGGAAAAAATGCAAGATGTACAAAAGATCAACCCAGGATAAGGCTGGCAAAGCTCCCAGAGCCAAGCGAATGCATCCCTCCAGGCTGTCCACGAGCAGAGAGCTGGCGGCAGGGGGAAGGCTCTGTCAGGAACACCTCAGCAGCTGCTTCAGGCACCCTCTCCCAGGGTGCTTTCCCTGCTGGCCCTGCCCCTGCCCAGACTCGGGTTCATTTGTCACAAAGAGGGGATCGATAAGCAAGCGGGGGCTGTCGCTCGGGTGATGTCACGCTTCGAGGGCCTCGTTCTTCTCCGCCAGCCGACAAGGGGAGAGGGAGTCGATACTTCTGACAGGTTACTAACAACCCACTGAGTTCCCAGTGGTGACAGATCTCCCGGCTGAACAGGATGCCTGGACACGACCACTTGCTCTGGGTGACCCTGCGGGAGCAGGGGGGTGGCAACAGATGATCTCCAGAGGGCCCTTCCAGCCCCCACCATGCTGGGTTTCTGGGATACAGAAGGAGCAATGGCTCCAGGTGCCTTAAACTGAGGAGGATTTGGGAGTCAGATGCCAGGAAATTCCAGGTTTGTGCCTGGAGCAGAGCTCAGCTGGACAGAGGGATTTTGACATCCAGTAAGCACCCTCCACATCATTTCAGGGCAACTGGGCGGCCACCACAGACAGGAGAAACCGCTCAGAGCTACTGTGCAAGGTGGGCAGAGCCAGCAAGAGGGGCTGAGAATCAAGTAAAGGGATGAGGGAGAATCAAGAAGGTTTTTTTATCATCTCTGTGTGCTTCGCATCCAACAGACCAGCAGACTCTGCCAAATGCTTCATGTTTGATGAAAACTCAGGTCAGGCCCTCCCCGCATCAAGACAAGAAATCACGGATTGGCACAAGAATCCCGACATTAATCATTTCTAAGCCTGTCTTTTCCCATTTACTCTGTGGTCCTTCAGGCTTCAGCATTCAGGTTGGAATCTGAGGATATAAGCAAGGTGAAGTTTCATGGGAGAGGTAGACTGGTAGACCAAGCTCAAAGAAAACAAGACAGGCACGCAAACCTTCCTTCAGGATTCGAGGCGTTGAAGGCCAGACATTAATTACGTACAGAACAAGACAACTCTCATGGTATCACCTAACCCCAGGGCCCAGGGCTTTAAGAAAACATGAATTTTTGCAAGACTACTTGAGAAACGACGTGAGCTGGTAACATAGGACCCGGGGTTGAGGGAGCAGAGGCAGCATCTGCTCAGTGCTGGCCTGGCCCAGATGAACTCCCCTCTATGTGATAAAACATAAGCCCAGATACAGCCCAGTCCTGTGGGGAAGGAACATACTGATCATTTTTAATGGATTTGATGAATATATATTTATAGTTTTGAATTTCCTGGTCACGCAGACAAGGCAGCACCAATGCAGGCAAAAAAACCCCATAGAATCATTTGAGATCCCTGCCCTGCTCCTGCTGCCACCCCAGTGCTGACACAGCCAGGCTGCTGGTGGCATCTTGTCCCCTGGGCACCCTCTGGCTCATCTCCAGCAGCCTGTTGACCAACCCCCCCAGGTCCTTTCCCACCGGGCACTTTCCAGCTGCTCTGCCACAGCCTGGAGCGGTGCAGGGGGTTGGTGGGACCCAAGGGCAGGATCTGGCCCTTGGTCTTGTTGAACCTCAAACCACTGTCCCGAGCCCATCGATCCAGCCTGGCCTGACCACTCTGGACCCCTGGACAAAGTCCATTCTCATCTTCCCCCACCCCACATTTGCGTAATGGAGGTGGGTCTGGTAGACACATCTCACACAGCCTGAAGGTGGAAGAGGAGCATCTCCCAACATTCAAATGAAACCCAGCTTGGGAAGACCCATCTCCAGCACTGGGTTTTAGGATATGGTACTGCTTTTCGATATGTTTATCCAACTATGGACTGCATGAGGTAGGGGTTGCCCTTCACCCTGAATCTGTAGCACCTCTGAGACCTGGTTGGGTATGGTCAAGCCCATGGAGATGACTTCCCACCACAGAAGCCACTCAGGGATGCAAACAAGGAAACCCATCTACCCTCTGCTATCAAAAGGAGCCGACTCAGAGCACTGTAAACTTAAGCTGCTCAGACATGACATCAAATATTTAGGTTATTTGGGATTTGTGCTTGATTGTTTGATGTTTCTGTTTCATTCTCAGTAGACCCGGTTGCTATTTTGCCACTGACAATATTCCCAGCAGAAAATGCAGCTTTGTGAAGACCCAAAGTTTTTCAAGGAGAAGAGACTGTCTGGAAGAAAATGATCATATTTGCATTGCTGCTTTTTTTGTTCTGAATTGACATCCTGACTCTACACATTGGTTTAGGCTGAGTTTTGCATTCAGAGGATTGATTTCTGTTAAAAATGATGGAAAAATACTTGAGGTGGTTCCAAAGCTGAATTGTTCCTGGATTTGAAACCTCACCTGGTCCCCATTTTCTCCCTGCATCTTGGCACAACACAAACGAATATTGAAAAATGGCCTTTCCCAGGCTGTAGCCTTTTTATTTTCAGATCAAACTCCACTAAAGAGCAGGAAAGCTGGGAAATGCCGATGTCTCAAGCTGCCAGCTGTCATTTTGGGAATGGAAATAGCTTATTCTGCTCTGCGGGGGAGCTCTGGAAAGATTAAGCTAGAAAGAGACATTAGAATTAAGTAAAAAAGAAAAAAAAAACCAACCCCCAAAGTGGAAAAGGGTCATGATTGAATGTGAGTGCACTTGACATGTAGGTGACCCTCCTCTTCTCCTGTCCCTGGCTTGTGCCACCTTAAAAGACAGGAGCTCTCACTTCAAATTAATTTAATCTGTAGAGTTAAATAATTGATGTTGATTTAAGAAAGCTTTCTTTCTAATGGGACACGCGCAAAGGCAGAGTTAATACTAGAAGAGGCTGTGCAGGGGGAGGAGACAGAGAATCTGGACTATAAAAAGGTGAATGTACAAGTTAATTGCCCATGAATTATTCACCTTAAGTGTCTGGAAGTAGCTCCTCTAAGTGTCTGGAAGTAGCTCCTCTGCCTCCCCCACAGTCTCTTTGTCCTCCTCGTCACCAGGTTCCCACCAGTATATCTCTGGGACTGCCCCTTTCCCTGCATTGGGCTGAAGAACTAGAGGTGCAGAGGAGTTTGCTGGGACAGCCCGTGGCACCAGGCAGGGCTGGAGACATCTCATCTTGAGGTGAGGACCACAGACCTGGACAGGCTTAGGATGCTCCTGCCATGATGCCAGTGATGGAGAGCAGCCACGCTACTGAACACCACCATCTCCACGCTCCCCAACACCATCTGCTTTGCTTGACTTGGACTCCTCCACCCTCCCAGCACTGTGGGTCCTGTCCACCCTTGGCCATCGCAGGTCAAGGCTTCCCAACGCCGCTGCCAGACCAGCCCGGCGAGCCGGGGCTCCCCTCTTCCCTCCCCTCTCCTCCCTCTGGGGAAGCCAACATTTCTCTTCAAAGTTCCTCCTCGCTTGGCTGCCTTAGAGATCTGGGAACTCAACACTAATTAACGTGTCTGCAAATCCCAGCTCGGCTGACGGGGCCTCGAATTCATTCCCAGTCCCCCGAGTGGGGAAGGATCCACAAGCCAGGCCTCCGGCTCCTCAAGCTACATGGCTGGCAGATGCATATTTTAACAACACACATCTGCTGGCTACATAATCTCTCCTACTTGCCCTCCCTGCTCCGAGCTTTGATGGAAGACCGGAGGGAACTCTCCCGTGGTTACAGCCAAAGTGTTTGCTTTGCAGTTTCGCTCCATCGCTGTCTGATTTTATTTTTAAATTTCGCCAAGACCTCATCAGGCTCTTACTTTATTTAATTAATACCCCAGCTTAGTTAAACAGATCATAAATTAAGGAGTCGTGCTGTTAAGGATGTACCAGGTAGCAAAGAGTCCTCTGGTGATTTCCCAAAGCCCTCCTGGCTTAGGTTCATTGGCCAACCCCCTACCCTGACACCCCTGGCTTGTGGAGAAAGGTGGATGTCTCTCTATCTTCCAGATCCCATCTCCACAGCTTCATCAGCTGCTGGGGCAGATGTCCTTAGGAGAGGCAAGAGCAGCTCCTTCCTGGACCATTTGGGCAATGGTAGGTGAGGGAGACATGGAGATGGGGTTCTTCCAGCTTTGGGATGGGTTACCAGGTTCCCAAGCAGTATCTGTTCCTCAGACTATACAAATAAAAGACTCTCTCAGATGCTGATGACACTAATACGCTCAATCTGTTTGAATGTTTGGACTTCCAAGGCTATGGAATGATCTGTTCCACTACATTTAACCATGTAGATTTGAAAACAATGTGACAAACCCTTAAATATTTCATTAAAATATGGTGTAGCTCTGCATCTGAGCAGGGAAGTAGGAGGCATCAGCACCATAAAGCTGTTGTCAGACATGAATGACAGCAGTTGGAGACTGAATTAGGAGGCATTAGGGGATTTCTTGATACCAAGGAAGTGGAAAAGCTGGCAAGAACAGACAAAGCAGCACCAGTGCATGAAAAAAAAAACCCAGAGTCATAGAAACATTTTGGTTGGAAGACACCTTGAAATTCATCAAGTCCACCCAACNAAACAACCAGGCTTAAACTGCCCCCAAACATCTGCGTAAATACATGTAAAGCGAAGGGGTTTGCAAACCCCCATTTTCTCATCGATCTGGTTTAAGTTGAACACGCTATGATTTCAATGTTCTTAAAAGGAAAACACTCTGCAAATACAAGTTGCAGAACATCTTAGGTAAATGTACCAATTAGCAACTACCGTGTATAGTCACATAAACATTAACTACCATCTACCCAACACATTCCATAACCCCAAAGATAATAACGATTTCCTTTTGATCCACGAAAACATCACTCTCCTCAATCAACGCTTCGCGGCAGCTCGCAGCTCTGACGCGCGCCCGTGTGCACCCGGGACTAAATTAGTTTTGAAATCTTTATCTCTAATTAAATAACATTATTTCTTTTGTCTGGCAACAGATTCAGCATCCGCGACAGAAGGATGGAGCCCATGAGAAGGAGGGGAAGGTGAGAGGGTTTGTGGTAAGTGAGAAGCTTCCCCCACTGCCACGTTCTGCTTTCCGAAGCATTTGGAGGGTTTTTTCATGTGTGGGCACATGTCAGATCTCGAGGTCCTGAAAAGGGGTTATCGAGCAGAAGGATGGATTAGCAGAAAAATCATCGTCATCACTGGGGTCAGGGAAGGAGGAGGTGGCAGTGGCGGGGTTTAGGGGTAGAGTACCTTGGGGGGTTGCGGGGAGGAAGAACAAAGCAGGGGAAATCACAAACCAGGAATGAGCGATCGTTTTCGCGGTGGTGAGCCGGCTCCGGTGAGGCTCATCTTCCACCAGCACTACCATCTTGGCTCACTTTTCTTGGCTGCTTAAGGTTAATGAGCACTGACCTGACTAAAAGCACTAAAGCTCTTGGTTTGGATTTTTTTTTTCCTCACTTAAAAATTAACCAAGAAAAAAAAAACCAACAAATCCACCCTTCAATTTAAACAAAGTTAAGTATGTAAATAGTGTCACTTCAGGGGCTGAATAATCAGGACACATTTGGGAGCAACACAGACTGAGGTTTGTCCAAGCTCTTCCAGAAAAACACCTTTTTCATTAACTTCTCTGAGGTCACATCCACTCTGGGAAGCCTCGCTGACCCAGCCTGCCCCCAGCTCTCTGATAAGCACCCAATGCCACTTCCCCAGACAGTCAACAAAGCCCTTCACCTTTGCTGGTGCTACTTTCCCATCTCCCACCCAAAAAGGGTCCCAAGATGTTGGGAATTGTCTCCTGTGTTGTACCTGATGTGACATCCTCCCTATGAGCTCATGGGGGTGACCAGCTTCCTTTATCTGGGATCAAGGTGCACCCCCATTGCTCTCACAATAGGTCCATGGCCAGTCCCCTTGATTTAGCAACAAAACATTGCCAGAAAGCTGCTCGTTGTGACCCAACAACAACAACAACAAAAGGACGAAAAAAATAACTGATGATCTGAGGAGGAGATGGGGCTCACCAAGAACTGTCAGCCGGGCAGGTCTGGATCGGATGGCCGCTTGAATGGCCTGACATTCGTAGACGGCGTCATCTTGGAGATCAGCTCGCAGGATTTTTAAGTGGTGCTCCCCAGACAGATGGTCTCCTACGACCAGATAGCGCGGGTAACCTGAAAACGCAGAGCACGAGTCAGAGAAGCTGGACAAATAATCACGACGATGAGGAGTGCATGTGGTGGGTGCAGAGCCCCAGTCACCCCACAGCAAATACCCAGGGGCCAGGTGGCTTCATCCCCTCCTTGGCAACCAGCCTCAAAAGAGAGAAAGTGGCCTTTCGTATTAGAACAGGATCATGAGTTGTTTTGATGGGAAGAGACCTTTCAGTTCATGGAGTCTACCCGCTCCCCCAGCATTGCCAGGGCACCACTGACCCATGGCCCTCAGCATCACAGCTCTAGCTTCCTGGAAACCAGGGACCCCGACCCC
>VWZY01011129.1:111672-142060 GCA_013399075.1 Chloroceryle aenea
GCCTCCCCAGTGCCCAGTGCAGGGGGACGATCCCTGCCCTGCTCCTGCTGCCACAGCCAGGGTGCTGGTCGCTTCTTGGACACCTGTGTACACACTGGCTCATCATCAGCCACCAGTTCACCAACCTCCCCAGGACCTTTCCACCAGGCACTTTCCCAGCCTGGAGCATTGCAGGGGGTCCCATGGGCAGGATCCGGCCCTTGGATTTGCTAAACTTAACTCCTTCATGAAGCTTGTGATGAAAGCCAGGAATACAACAGGTCTGCATGAAGGTTGGGCAGGGGTCTGCGGGGGTCCTGATAACCCTGCTCAGCGTGCCCTGAGTTTCACGACAGTGGAAGCAGCACAGAAGGATGGCTGCCATCCCCCCAGCCTCCCCGTGCCGGTGATTGATGTGCCGCGCAGCACAGGCAGCCTGGCACGCTCTCCTGGCTTTGTTGTTTCGCAAGCTCTCAACAGCAGGATTTGCTCTCCTGAACTGCAAGAAATACAAATGATGGGTTTGTTTGTATTTAGCTAATTAGACGACTGGCTGAGCTGGTATCACGCAAGCTGGCAGTTCCTCTTGCTTACAGCAGCCCCGGCTCCGTTAATTGTGGAAGTCACTCACATAAACCACATACTTCAGTGGAGCTGCTGTTCCCCATCCGTGTCGTGAGGTCTTGTATGCAAAGCTCAGCTCTCTAATATATGTAAAAGTTGTGGCACAGAGCTTTGAAAAGGAGCTGAAGAGGGGACTGCTCACTCAGGCGAGTCTGAGAAACGAGTAATTATATGTATTTAAAAGAAGAGGAAAAGAAAAAGCACTTTAGAGAAGAGCAAGATCTCTGGAGACCAAGCAACACGAATCCTCCCCTGGTTTCTGAATGCTGCTGCTGCTGCTTGACTTAGAGAAAAAGCCCCTTGGGTCTCGTGTGCTCTGCAGAAGTTGAGCAGTGGAAATGTTGCACATGTCCAGCTCTGCTGGGTTTGGGGGACAAGGCTGCAGCTCCTGGAAGGGCCCAGGTGTCCAGTTTTCAAGCAAACCCTCTCCCTTAGTCATGGGGAATATTTCATAAAAAAATTGGTATTTTCCAGGAAAATTAGAGAATCAAGTGTACGACTTCACTCTTGTTCCAGAGTCTTCACCAGTGGCAATAAACCCTTAGTCAGGAACAGGACAAGAGGAACCAGCCTCAAGTTGCCCCAGGGGAGGTTGAGGTTGGAGTTGAGGAACAATTTCTTCCATCCCCTTGAGGGTTGTCCAGGGCTGTCCCAGGCTGCCCAGGGCAGGGGGGGAGTCCCCGTGACCCCTGGAGGGGTTTCCAAGCCCCCCATGGATCTGTGGTGCTGAGGGCCATGGGTCAGTGGTGCCCTGGCAGTGCTGGGGGAGTAGCTGAACTTGATGAATTTCAAGGCTTCTACCAACCCAAAGGATTCTGTGATCACAAGGCACATGTGGGATTAAGTAACGACAAGTCTGGAGAATTTTATTACCCAACTATAATTTGCCGAAGTCCAGCCTAAGGAAGCCACAGGTACTGGTGGGCTCCTCTGGACTGAAATAAACACATTTATCCAAAGCAAACAATGACTTGTTTGTTTGGGTTTGTTTTGGGTTTTTTTTTTGAGAATGTCAAAACAGGCACTTTCAACATTGACAAAACATTTCAGCCTGTATTTTGGAAACAAGACATTTGCTTCCAAAAGTCCCCTGAAACCAAAGCAAGACTTTCCAAAGGGTCAGGGTCACACCTGTTGGAAACCAGCTGCTTTGTTTCACATTCAGAATGAAAACAGTTTTTGTTTGTTCTCAACTTTCAAGGGTTATTTTTGAGCTGGCTGGGAGGTTTTAGTGTTGAAATGAAAACACTCATTCTCAAAATAAATATTGTGGCTGTTGGACAGGGAGAGGACCTGTTTTCCTCGCTGAGGTAGGGAAGCATCGTGACTTACTCGAGAGATCCCGCCCGACGCCGAGGGCCAGCCCATCTTTAATCCAGAGCACGATGCCATTGTACTCGGGGATGGCGCAGAGCAGCGTCACGGGCTGCCCGGCGATCACCACCTGGTCCTGGGGCTGCTGCGTGAAGGACGAAGCTTGACCTGGTGAAGGGAAGAGGAGAGAAAGAGGCAGTTGTCAGCTTGTGGGCTCAGGGACGCGACAGCTGCAGCACAACACCAAGGCTGAAATCTGCAGCTCTCAGCTATGTGATTGATTTTCACTCATGACAAAAAAAATTGCAATATTTTTTCCTCCCTGGGGACAAAACTGGTGCAGCAAAGAGGTTCCAGTTCTTCCTCTAATGGTTTTACCCCAGCGTGTGGTGCTGGGGCTGTAACCATCACAAACCACGGACAGAAAAAAGCAGCAGCCATGGAAATATCTTGTACGACATCCAAGAGGAAGTTGGTCCTCTCCTTCTAAGCCTTCCCCCCACCTCATGTGCTCCCTGAAATCAGGACAAAGCTATGAAACAACTGACTGCTGCTGTTGTCTCTTCTCCAAGAGTGTAACCTACTGGTATTCACTGGGAGCGTCGCACACATCTGGGGATGAGAGGAGAGAGAGCCCTACTGCAGCACAGACAATTGACAGAGTTTCATCATCAAACTTAGCAGCCATTGACCCTAAAGGACCAAGCTCTTACGCATGACATCTATCACCTTGGTTGGTGTTAAGTGGACCAAGTGTGGTGGGGTTTATCACCTCTCTCCTCACCCTTCCCTACCCGGAACGCTGCACTGACAGTCCTGCAGCCCTCAGTCTGGCTGTGAGATGTCTCACACCTCGGGTGTGAGATGGAACTCCTCATTTTCAACAGCAAGGACTCTGAGGCTCTATAACTTCACCCACATCAGGGTTTGATGTGAAAGGCTTGATGTTTGTTGAGGGTGTGGGAGCCTGTGCCAGGCTTCCCAGAGAGGCTGTGGAGTCTCCTTGTCTGGAGAGATTCCCAACCTGCCTGGACCCTGCGCTGCTGGGCACCCTGCTCTGGGTGACCCTGCTGGGTGGAGCAGGGGGGTGGCACCAGAGCATCTCCAGAGGGCCCTTCCCACCCCCACCATGCTGGGACTTTGTGTTCATTTTCACTCCTTGAAATACTTCATCATTCTTTAGCTTTGCCATGATTGAAAAGCATTCAAAATGTTAAAACCTTCTGTTTTGTTTTTCCTTCCAAAATGAGTGCTCTGGTTTTCAGTCAGGCAAAGGCATCCTGCCCCTCTGCTCCCAGGGCTCTGCTCTGGGAAGAACCCCCTGCAGTGCTGGGGCAGCTCTGGAGTCCTCAGCACAGCAGAGACAGGGACCTGGTGGAGGGGGCCAGAGGAGCCCCAGGAATGCTGGGAGGGCTGGAGCCCCTCTGCTGGGAGCCAGGCTTGGAGAGCTGGGGGGGTTCAGCCTGCAGAGGAGAAGGCTCTTTGGACTTAGAAGAGATCTGGAAAGGAGAGTTTTAAAGACCAGGAGTCTTTGCTGGGTGTGAATTATCACCCTGCAACAGGCACCGACTCACAAGTCCACACTCCTCCGCCCAACGGCTGTTCGATACCCGGGACCACACCAGGCTGAACAAAAAGTTTCTCTTTAAAATCCACCAGGGCAATCTGCACGCGAACCGCCCGAAATCAATTCCATCCTCATTTACATTCACTCAATTTAATCATTGACTGACGATTAATCCTAAAGCAAGGTTAAGCGTGACACAAGTTCTCAACTAAACTTGTTTCCGGGTGAGTTGTTCGGCCTCGCCCATGGGGCACGGCCACAAAGCTCAACCATTTCCTAACCCGCGTGGTGAACCTGATGCACAGCCCTGGAATTCAACCTCATTTATTGTAGCTTAACTTAAAGTCGCTCTTGGCCAGCTAAAGATGCACAGGGAAGAAGATCCCCTCTTGATCACACACAGCAGGTTAAACAACCCCACTGAACTTGTTGCAACTCTAGTGCACTTTGAGCACCATATTCCCGGGTATTTCAGAGCTCCCGCCTCTCCCAGCACGCCCATATTTCCAAGGAAATCTGATTTTCAGATCAAAAGGCCAGGGTGGTGGCTCTCGATGAGGTGCTGCAGGTTTATTGCAGAGGAGATTCCAGATCTTTCTGCTCAAGGTGCGGTGGCCTCTGATAGCAGCAGAAAACCTTTGCTCTGCTGAATTGAGGTTGAGAAATTTGGTTTCAAAGGGATATTAAACAGCTCTGTATTTTATTCAGACTTAGAAAGGACAAGCACTACGAGGATATCAGGGAAAACTGAGGATGAGAGAGAAAATTCATAAAGGAGCAGAAAGGAGCGAGCCTTTTGCTTCCTGTTGCTGTTGACTGTTGGGTTGGGTGTTTTCTTAAGTAGACATCTTCCCACCGCTAACTATGTTTTCACGGCTCACTCCGTAATCTTGACAATTCTCAAGGCAAGCAGGGACGGCGCCGGAACGCAGCAATAACCCCCCAAAAAATTTGTTTTATCGTCGAGAATTATCAGGTTGTCAGCTGGGAGCTGCGAGAGCCGTAATGAGAAAGCAGAAGCACAAAGCGATGTCCGTGCCCTCTGAAAATGTCCATTAAGCAGAGGCTTCATTTGGTAATTGCTGCTGGAAATGAAGCCTTTTTTAGGAGGTTTTTGAGGTTGGGTTTTTGTTTTTTTTTTTGTGCTTCTTGATTTGTTTTAGAAAGCGGCTGACGGCCATGGAAAATCAGAGTGGAAATGTGGCATATGTCTCCTGTCTTTTCCTTCCCTCTGTTTGTTCAGTGTGAAAAATTGTCACTTGAAACCAGTTTTTCTTTTTTTCTCCGAGGCTTCATCTCAGCCTCAGTCACGGCAAAGGAAAGACGAAGGACCTTAAGAGCATTACCTGGCCCAGTCCCTGCTCCACGGCAGGATCATCTCCCTCTGAATCACAGATAAAAAAAGCAAAAAAAAGAAAAAAAAACAGAAGGCAGAGCTCAACTAGCTTTCAAATCAGCTTACAGTCTGATTACTGGGTTTAACTGGGTTTGGAAGATCAGAGGCCCGTCCACATTACAGCTTTCAGCTGCCTTATGTCTTAATGTCAAAGGAACAAGCAATTTGCAGAAAAGTTTTAACGGGAGATAAGATACTTGACAGAAAATAGCTGCAAATGGGGGGATTGGGAGAGTGTGCTTTACAAATGCAGGTTGAGCCGTTCCAGCTCCAGGAAAATGGGCTCAAACACGTCAGTTGGGGACTTCTCCCAGGAGCGTTTTACAACGTTACTACAAAGCGGCGCTTTCGTTTCCAAGCAGGGTGGTTTGGCTCCAACAGTGAAACAAAACAAGCACTTCAACCATCATATGAGATGCTGTCAGTCAACCAGAAGATTCCCATTCTCTGCCCTGCTACTAAATAGTATGTTAGCCAAAAAAAAGAAATCTGGGGTTTTTAACTATCCCTTGGCTTCCCAAATCTAAACCTTTGCAGAGACTGGAGTTCAGATCATGCGAGCCCATCCAGGAGTCCAGGCAAGGTGTCCACACCAGCCACCAGACATCACAAGTCCTATGAGGAGTGGTTGAGGGCCCTGGGCTTGTTGAGCCTGGAGAGAAGGAGGCTCAGGGGAGCCCTTCTGGCTCTGACAGCTCCTGACAGGAGGTTGGAGCCAGGGGGATCAGGCTCTGCTCCAAGGAACAAGGGACAGGACAAGAGGAACCGGCCTCCAGTTGCCCCAGGGGAGGTTTAGCTTGGAGCTGAGGAACAATTTCTTCTGCTCCAGGGTTGTCCAGGGCTGTGCCAGGCTGCCCAGGGCAGGGGTGGAGTCCCCGTGACCCCTGGAGGGGTTTCCAAGCCCCCCGTGGAGCTGTGGTTCTGAGGGCCGTGGGTCAGTGGACATCTGCTATTCACCAGCAGAGAGGAGACACACGAAGCAGAAATAAAAACTCTGAATTCACAGATGATTTTTTTTTTTTAAACAAAAAGCAAATGGATATGTAAATGAGATGCTAACCATGCCTCCTGGCCACGTTCCAGCATGATGGCCGAGTCCTATCAGCACTCTCAAGCTGCCTTTCTGCTGAATGCAGGTTGTCAGCCACAGGTTGACCTGCTATTGTAGATGGTGGCTTTGGTGTCAGGGAAGGCGTGAGGGGCTCTTGATCTCAGAGCTTCATCTTCTCTTGGTTGCTGGCTTTGCTCCTCTCCCCGAGGAGTTATTTACACAGCCAGACAACAGCGTGACCTGGTTTCTGGCCCTGCGATCTCCTGTCTTGCTGGAGGAAGTCCCTCTAAAACAAAAGCTGGGGGTACTTCTCGAACCTCATGAAATCCTAAACGGCAAGAACAAAAAGGGGAGAACAAAGGACCCACCCTCAACGGCGAGCAGGCAGTAACGCCAGCCCCGCTGTCAAGAATCACAGGCAGGCTCCTTATGAAGTCACAAGCGTGTCATGAAAGCATCAGGAACAAAAAGAGGAAAAAAGAGAGAACCTCTTTAGAACCCTTTGTATTTCCTTAATGGATTTTGCACCTGTGGCTCCTGTTTTTTAGTGTTTCTCTGAAACGTCGCCTTGTTCTCACAAACAAAGGCTGAGACTCCGCTGTGTTTGTGACTTCCAAGGGAAATCACGGTGCCGGCGCTGGCGCAGCCCTCTTCAGAGAAGCCCTGCCACACATGCCTGGCGAGAAGGACCCAAACTCCCCCATTTTACACGCCAGCAAAAGAAGGGAGGCACCTACACGATGACGGTGCTGGGGTCACGTGGGGCGTCTGTGACAGAGCAGGACCTTGAAGCTCCTTCCATCACCAAAGCCCGAACCAGCGACCGGCTTTCTAAGCTCTCTGAGGGTTGAAATCTGTTTGCACGAGTTCTTGTCTGAATTATTTCAGCCTCCTGTGTAAAAACCAGGCTGCCTGCAGACAACGTGCTGCAAGAAGAGAAGAGGCAACCGGGAACAGCAGCTAGTTAAACTTTCATTACCCAGGAGAAGTGAGTATTGTAGTAAGAATCGAGGGACTTAGAGAGGGAACAATGACTCATTAGAAATGGAGACACTGTGGCTCCTTTTATGTAAGTGAAGCTTTGAATTTCCATTGTGTTCTGGAAAGAATTAGTCCTTTTTGTCAGAAGAGGATAGAAGTGGTGAAGGAGGAATATGAAGCTCCTCGTAGAATTATTGCTGTTCAAAATCACAGAATAATTGTGATTGGAAAACATCTTACAGATCATCAAGTCCAACCATTACCCCCACACTGCCAGGGCACCACTGACCCATGGCCCTCAGCACCACAGCTCCACGGGGGGTTTGGAAACCCCTCCAGGGGTCATGGGGACTCCCCCCCTGCCCTGGGCAGCCTGGCACAGCCCTGGAGGGGAAGAAATTGTTCCTCAGCTCCAACCTAAACCTGCCCTGGGGCATCTTGAGGCCAGTTCCTCTTGTCCTGTCCCTTGTCCCTTGGGAGCAGAGCCTGATAGGGGGGTCCAACCTCCTGTCAGGAGCTGTCAGCGCCAGAAGGGCTCCCCTGGGCCTCCTTTGCTCCAGGCTCAACAAGCCCAGGGCCCTCAGCTGCTCCTCACCACACTCCTGCTCCAGACCCTGCCCCAGCTCCGTCGCCCTTCTCTGGCCATGCTCCAGACCCTCCAGGTCCTGCTGGGAGTGAGGGACCCAACATGAACCCCATGATTCCAGGGGCGGTCTCCCCAGTGCCCAGTGCAGGGGGACAATCCCTGCCCTGTTCCTGCTGCCACCCCAGTGCTGCTACAGCCAGGGTGCTGGTGGCTTCTTGGCCACAAAGAAATGAAAGGCCAGTGATTAAGAGCAGTGGGACATTTTCCTTATCCCTCAAGCAGAGAGCTACTCCCTCCCCTGACTGGGGCTCAGCATGATGTGTGGTAGGAAGATGACCATGGGCCTGCTGCATGATAACCTGCCCCTATGCACCACCCTAAGACGGTCCCTCTTCAGACCAAGCAGCTCACACCACCAAGAGCCCTGATGCAGACTTGTGGTGTTTCATGCAGAGCAGGGTTTGTTTCTCATTATGTGATGCCTGGAGACGGAGCCATCTCTTGACCATGGAGAGAACAAGGAAGGGTGGGCAGAGCTGGCTGCGTGCCTTCGCCTTCCCGACAAACGAGGGCTTGGCTCTGCCCCACCCTGCGGTGCTTCTGCCATCGATCCCGTGACAAACGGGCTGGATCTCAGCGCTGATTCAAATGGGTCCTCTGCTCCTGGCCAAGGACAACAAGCTCCCTGCATAAGGCCCACCGCATTTGAAAACTCACGCCCTCATTGATTTTTAGATGACTGGGAAAGGCAAGCAGACAAAAGTGCTGCATTATTTACAAAGCTCTCTGGAGTTGTCAGTCGTGGGGAAGCACAGCGAGAGCAGCAGGGAAGAGCCGTGTGGGTGGCTCGGCTGTTCATCACCTGCCTCCCAGTTACCTCTCCTGTGAGAGATGCCACCCAGACCGGCCTCGAGGTCCCGTGGAAGCTTTGGTTGAGTGCAGAAGAGAGGAAAACAGACAGTCAAATATCCACAGGGATTTCATAAGAACACAGAATGGTTTGAGTTGGAAGGACCCTTCAAGGTCGTCTGGTCCAACCCCCCTGCAGGGAGCAGNTCCCCGGAAAAGGGGAAAAGGGGAGCTCTTCTTGCACCTTCAGAGAAGCAAAAGACCTGTGGTTCCCTAGACAGAAGCAGATGAATTGCATCAGATGCTGTTCACAGGAAGGAGACATGGAGCAGCATCCTCAAGGCATGGTCACTTGCTGGTCCTGGCCAAAGCCACATCATGTAGTGCTTTTGAGCTTCATGGTAGAAAAAAGAAAGGTACCCTGAGGTCATCCTTTGCAGAAACTTTCCATTATTTTATTGTTTCCTTGGGGGGGAGAAGAGAAAAAAAAAAATCTGTTTGAACAAAAATGTCAGTTTGGCCTTTTTTAGTTCGACTACGTAAGTCCAGCTCACGTGGCTTCTGTGTGCTTGATGCTGCTGAATTATTCAATTTGAAAGGAAAAATAAAATAAAAAAAGCAGAACGCCCTTCAGTCAAGGAATGAATCGGCTGTAAGGGAGCTGGAAACCCATGTAGGGGGAACCAAAAACCTCAGTGCACCCCAAGAACCATGGAGCCAGCAGCCAGAGGCGAGGGGAAGCTCAGCCTCACGCAGCGGCTCTCGCGCACATGCTGAGCTCATCCCGCGGTGATGTCAGATCCTCGTCCTTAATGCCGCTTCGAGAAGGAACGTCGGCATCCCACCGCGTCCACTCAGCAGCTTCAAACAGGAGACGGGGAAATTTGGAATAAGATATCAGACCTTTTAGAAATCTTTTTGTCTATTAGTCACACAGGCAAGAGATCTGAACTATCGAGCGTTCCGCTGGCTTTGATACCCCCACAAAGTCCCAGCGCTGCTTTCAAAGTCACTGGGAGCAGTTTGATCAGCCATGCAGAAAGGGCTTAAATGTCAGCGTCTGCTCCCTTATTAGCTACCAATTGGGAAAGGTGGAAGAGTACACTTACTGGGGGATATTTATTAGCAACCTCCTCCCAGCTCCGAGAATTGCCTCGTGTGAGATTAAACGCCTGCTCTCCAGAGCCGCGCGGAGAGAAAAGGAACCAACGCGCTGCAGCACGGAATCAGAAATCAGCTGTCCCCAAAAAGCAGTGCTCGGGTGACCGTACGGACTTGGATCGTGCTGACTGGTGACGGAGGGCTCCTGGGCCTTCTGCTTTAGCCATCTCCTGGGGACCCGGTGCCCAGAGAATGCTGAATTTGTGGCAAGCAGCCTTATCTTCTAGATAGCTGACAGAGGCAGGGAAAAAGAATAAATAATCAGATGAGCTTTGGGGCATGCGGGACTTTTCCTGGGTTGAGATAGAAGCAGCGAACTGGATTAGCTGGTGTTTTGCTGCAGGGAGCTAAGGAGGGTTTGCTCTGAGGTGAGCAGCAGCAGAAGCAGAGGATGAGCAGGAAGAGAAGCTGGTGGCGTTGCTAAAGCTGAGGGCAGAGAGGAGAGGTGTGTGAGCTTCCCTGCACCCCGAGCGAGGGCCACGGTATCGTCCCCAAGCTCAGTCACCCCACGTCAACACCGAGGTGGCCTACAAGCTCTGAGCCTCCTGCCAGGCACATTGGGGTATGGAGGTGATGCTGGGCCTTGCTAGAAATAAGGGCAACAGAACCAGAAGCGATTTCAAAGGTGCTGGAAACCTCAGCATCCCTCACTTGAGAGGGGGGACACTGCACTCTCGGGAGTTGGGGGGAAGAGATTTCCTCCCATTGAGCCACCTGGAGAGCCCACTGAATGCTGCCGATGACTCCTAAGAAATAATCTGTTATCAGAGCTCCTGAGAAACCTGCCATGGAATAAAAAATGACCATTTGCTCTCCTGGCAAAGCAGAGCTGTCTTGGCACAGCTCCACTGTGGCCAGACTGACGGGATTGGGAGGGAAGTGAGAGAAGAGGAGGGGACGATGTGATACCTTCAGCCAAGCCACTGTTCTCCACGCCAACTACAGATGCTGTTTGTAGGTGACTAACAGTGCTTGGAAAGGAGTCGGTGGGTCCTCAGCCCAAGGACTCACACACAGACCTGAAACTTTAATCCACAAAAGGAGCCTTTCCTTCACAGAATCCCAGAGGATAGTGAGGGTGGGAAGGGCCCTCTGGAGATGATACAGTGCCANCCCACACTCTTATTCATGCCCCCCAGGACACCATTGGCCTTCTTGGCCACAAGAGCCCATTGCTGCCTCATGTGCATCCTGCTGTCCCCCAGCACTCCCAGGTCCTTCTCCACAGAGCTGCTTCCCAGCAGGTGCCCCCTGCCCTGTCCTGGTGCAGGGGGTTGTTCCTCCCCAGGGGCAGGAGCCGACACGTGCCCTGCTTGAACTTCATGAGGTTCCTCTCCCCCAAACTCTCCAGTCTGTCCAGGTCTCACTGGATGGCAGTGCAACTCTGGTGTGTCAGTCACTCCTCCCAGTTTTGTATCATCAGCAAACTGGTTGAGGGTCCACCCTGTCCACGTCATTGATGAAGATATTGAACAAACATGCTACTGAAGGAGCAGCTGATGCTCAAACTAGTAGCAGCAGTTTGCCTTCTCAAAGTCTCCCAGATAAACTCCTTACAGATTTGGAATCTCTTATGGATTTTATCCCTTGTGACCTTCTAGAGTCTCTCAGGTGAATCCCTGCAACCCTGGAATTCCCCTCAATCCAGGTGCTTCCCCTTAGCCCCTTCATTCCCAGAGCAGGGCTGCTCCTTTGAAATCCAGCCCTGGAAATCTCAGCTCCTCTTTGAGTTGGAGGGCACACAGGACACCCGAGAAGGATGAATAATCCATTTCACAAACCATTTGGAGATTTCAAAGTCTGGCTCTGCTCCCAGGAAGAGCGGCAACTGGAAGTTGTGCTGTCTACAGGGTGGAAAATTAGACCCAGGAGCTTGCCTTGGGTCGCACCATGTTTCACTGCCATCCTCGTGTTTCAGAATCTGTTATGTCACGCTTAGAGGCACAGAGAGAGCACAAACTGAAGATTCATTTCAGAACAGAAAATGCAGATATTTAAGACTAAAACTACTGAATCATTCTCCTCCTCCTCAAAATCACTTTTGAGTTTGCCTCACTGCAGGTTGGTGAGACATTATGTCCACCCTATAGATTGGAGAATTAAGGCAAAGAGCAGTTAAAGTCTCTCTAGAGGACTTGTTTTCCCACTTTGTCTGTGCTTGAACTGCCACCACCCAAGATGTTCTCCAACAGACACCTTCCCTGAAGGAGAAACGCCTCGCTGGGGTCCCAAACCTCACTGATCGAGGTAGGAAAATGCACAAACAAATCTTATTATTGCCCTGAAACGTTGAGAGACTGCTGCCTGCACAAAACATCAACCAGGGGGCTTATCGGGGAGCTCCAGGGTGGAATCCCTCTGTGATAGGGAAGTGGTGGGGTCCCCATGACCCCTGGAGGCGTTTCCAAACCCCCTGTGGAGCTGTGGTGCTGAGGCCCATGGGTCAGTGGTGCCCTGGCAGTGCTGGGGGTGGTTGGACTCCCTGAGCTGAAAGGGCTCTGCCACCCCAAACAATTCTGTGATTCTCTGAAATTACGGTGGCGGTGCCGAGGCCTCGCCCCAGGTCCCTGCTGCGCAGCCCGGCCAAGGAGGGGGGTGAGGTGGCTTCGGGAAGCGTTGCCTGAATTATCAAGTCTGAACCTGAAGTGGAATGAGAATTAGCAGGTTTTCTGCTGTAATTATTGTTTGTTTGGGTTTTACCAAGCGGAAATGATTGTAAATAAGTGCATTTTGTTGTGGTTTTGGTTTTTTCCCTTACATGCACAATTCATATTTAGAGTTAAAACAAATTATTCTGAAGAACAGCCTAAAGTTAAGCATATGCAATACACCCACTACAAAAAAAAACTCAGCCGTGGCAGGGAAAAGACAGGAGGAGGTGAGAGATGCCAAGATGAACAGACAAAGAGCAGATCATCGGTGGAGCAGGAAATGTTTCATGCATGTGCTCATCTTCATTAGGGCTTAAAAATCCACATTCTCTTCTACCTACACAATGAAGGCCTAACAAAAGCTGCCCACCCCTGCAAACCATTGCTGCCCCACTACCCCCAGACCCAGGGAAATGCCCAGGTACTGCATTAATTCATTGCTCAGCCATCACGGAGGAGCCCAGTGACCTGCACTGTCACCTACGACCACCAGCTCCTGCTTTTTGACTGGGTTTTTACCCAATAAAGCCAAGAGCCATGAAAAATGAGAGGAAATGTGAATTCAGGCAATATTTATAGCCCTGTAGCTTCTTTATGCACCCTTGGGAGAAGCTGCGGGGACTTGGCTGTGCCTTCAGACCCAGCAGCTTCTCTGCTTTGTTGCTGGAGGAAAAGGGACCGTGTCAGAAGGGGACTAAATGTATTTAAACACGAGACTTTGCTGTTTGTTTTGCTCCCAGCTCTTTCTCAATGGTCCCCACCACAGAGTCAACGGCAAAACCCCAGTCCAAGAGCAGATTAGCACATTCCAGCCTGCTGAGTTAATTAGCAGGTAATGAGAGATGCTCATCAATAAACCCAGCTCTTTCTGAACCCCCTCCTGGGCTGAGCCTTCACGTCTGCGGGACATCGGAAGCGTTCCATCCTGTGACAAGCTTCACGTGGCTCAGTGAGGAGATGATGTGCGCCCACCTGGGAGCAGACAAACCCCAGAGCAGACAAGGTGTGATAGTTTTAAACTAAAAGAGGGAGATTCAGGCTGAAGAGAAGGGAGAAATTGTTGGTGCTGAGGGTGGGGAGAGCCTGGCCCAGGCTGCCCCGAGAGGTGGTGGCTGCCCCATCCCTGGCACCATTGCAGGGGAGGTGGCCGGGGCTCTGAGCACCCTGCTTTAGGTGCAGATGGCCCTGCTCAGTGCCAGGGGGATTGGATTCAGTGACCTTGAAAGGTCCCTTCCCACCCAAACCAGCCTATAATTACAGTACTACACTCCATTACAGCGGAAAACCTTCCCCAAGGATTCCCCTCTCTTGAGTCCACAGCTGGGGATAGAAGTCCCTAAGTGGCAAAGAAAAGAGAAATAAAAAGCCCCTTTTTTACAGCTTCAAGCAGAGCAAACCTCAAAGGCAGGGTAAAGAAAGGGTTCCAGGCTAAAACCCTGAGGGACTGGGAATAGAAAGTCCCCAAACCAGTCACAGCCACACATTTAACCGGTGCCACCTCCCTTTGACTTGAGGAAAAGCTTCCTGCCGTCGGCGAGGCAGGAACACAACCTGTTTAAAGCTTTCAAGAGAGACACATAACCATCATCATCATTTTTCCGAAGCAACGCGCGACACAGCGCCGTACGGACTCCTATAAATTACTCGGCACCCGGCTGCCAGCTCAGCCTAAGCTCGATATTGCCTGCAGTAATTATTTGGATCAAATGCAGTTTATCTGCTTCATATTTGTGTTTCTGTGCTCTCTGGTAACTTATAAATGTCATTGTGGTGTTTATTTGTTGTAATGAAACTTAATGACGTTTGAAACCAAAGGCTGGGGGGGGTGGTGGTGGTGGTTTGCAGGTTTGAAGTAATCTCTTCATCTCCGGAGCAGGAGGCCCAAAGATAACATTAAATTACCCTATAGGAAAGGAAGATATACACAGTCAGATATTTGGGCCCGTGTATTATTCATTGGAGAGATGATTGGCAACGAGCTGCGGTGCCTAAGGCTACAGGCTCACAGCACTGTCACCCAGCGACGGCAAACGTTCCTGTCCGAGGGGAACTGGTTGTCAAGCCAGAAGTCCCAATGCATCTCAATCTGTTTTATTAAACCTTCTGAGGTGTGCTGGGGTGAGGTGCCCGCCTGAAACAGCTGCTGGGGAAGGAAGGAGGTGGGGGCTGCTGTAGAACGAAGCAGAACTGGGCAGGAGAGAGAAAACAACTTTGTGAGGCTGTAAGAAGGGGATGGGGGGACGGGGAGGCAGGATGGTGGCTCGGAAGTGGGACCCCATTGCAGCCAGGCACCTCGTGCTGAAGGCCCTTCTCCTCCCACACGAGGCCCAGCATAAACTTGTCTTGCCGTTGCTTCAGGCGCTGCTCCTTGTTCTCCCTTCTTCCGAATAATTTCCTCCCTTGGTTTCTGTTGCCGCGTGTATTTATAGACTCTGGTCGTGTCTCCCCTTGAGCCTCCTCCAGACTCTATAAATTCACCTCTTCCAGTCTCTCCACTTACAAGCTGCTCTCTAATCCCTGGGCCATTCCTGCCACCACTGTCAGCAACCTCCCCGGCTTCACCCCGTGCTCCCCAGGCTGCGGGGACCAGTGCCACGCACGACATCCTGGTGCTGGGGGAGCTGCACAATTACTGATGCCTTAGTACCTCGGGATCTGCTGAAGTAAAATGCTAGTGGCAACAGCCAGGAACATCTCTCCCTAAGCTCCCTCCTTGCTGTCAGGAGTTTGAAGGTACCCAGGATAACCATCAAAAGCAGCTTGAATCCTTTCAGTGCTCTGGGTTTTGAGCTGCTTCTCTTAATGTGGCCTCCCTGACACTTCCACGGCTCCTGGACATCAAAGGCTCAGTAAATGCTACTTCAGGAGTAGAGAAATGGCATCACCAGCCCCTTCCCTGCTAGGGCAGTGAGACTTTAAGGTCTCCAGGAACCTGGACCTCAAGTGTCGGTTCAGTGAAGCTGGGTTTTTTTGCCTTCACCTGCTTCTCCTGCATAAGGTCAGATAGGTCTGGAAATGTCCTGTGCTGTGGCCATCTGTCCAAAAGCATCTTCCTTTTGGTCTGAACTTAAGCAAAGGGAGAGGTGTTCCTCCTGCATTGCCATGAACCTCTCTGCCTCCCAAGGTTTGTGCCAGCCCACTCCTAGTCCTTAGACATCCCTGAACCAACATCCAGAGTTTCAGTCATTTCGTGTGACTTTAGGAAATGATTGGTTCCACCAAAACACTCTCAGGAGCAGCAGATGGAGTCTGTCGGTCACTTGGCCATCTCTGTCTCCTACCAGCAAGGTCCCAGCCCTGGCACAAGAGGCTCTGCAGGACAGACACACAGCACAGGGAGTAATTCCTAGAGAGGCCAAACCCTACAAGCAAAGACCTGTCAACATGCTATCCAGTGACGAACAGGAAAGGAAAACAATCTTGGGAAACCATTAGATTAACCTTATCTGACCACCCAGATTAAAACCAGAAGCTATTATTGGCAGACACGTTACCTGATGACAACCGACAAGAGAAATTAATCTTCATTACTTGCAATCTTTATGCAACTGGCCCCGGAGAACCTCCTGCAAGGATCTCATGAGAGCTCAGGTGAGACCCCATCTCTGAGCAGATGGGACCTCTGTGAGTTTCCAGCTGGGAGCACTGGGAATTAATGCAGCTTCTTGCAGCACCCGGAGCCTCGACACAAGTCTCCCACCCACAAATGCACTGGATCTAACCTTGCTCAAAACCTCCGTGACATCGATTAATGAGAAGGAGAGGACCACGCAGGGCCACCTGCAATGACCTTGCCCGCCAACCCTTGAGAAGGGAGTTAATCCTGGAGTAACGGCTCGGTGAGGAGGGGCTGCGGGCCCCGTCGTCTCCCGAGCAGCTATCGGAACAAACAAGTTGACAAATGAGTCTGCCTCTTAATGAAGCTGAAGCCAAAGTCAATACTCAGCCCTTCTATCAGGGCACAGATCAAAGATGGTCTCAAGGGCAAGCGACCTTGGCGGGGGTGGGACAGCTGTCACTCGGAGGAGGGAAAGGACGGTGTGGAAATGAAAAGGAGCAGCTTGAAGGAGAAAGGGAAAAGACTGAGGAGAGAAGCACAGAAGGCTGGGGGGAAGCCTTTCTTCCAGGCCTGACGTGCTCCTTCAGCAATTAAACCTGGTTAGTAAGCTCCAGGTACTCTGCCCATCCTCCACTGCGTGGCTACAGCAACATTATCCTGAAAAAAACAGATTTCAGGGGCTGTCTCTGCAGAGTTTTTCTTGTCCTCCCTGCCCCAGTTAACAACAGACTGAAACGGGGGAGGATTGAGGTTCCTCCACCTATTTACAAGTTCATAGCAGGGTTAAAATTTGACCTTCAAGTCAGATATGCTTGGGGTGATTTTCTGCCGTAGTGAAGTTGGGGAGGGAAATAGAGGCAAGAAGAGAGGAAGGGAAACATGCCAGTAGGAACAGTGCAATGGATGAAGGGATCCCTTCCACAAAGTTAGATCAGCTGCCCCACTATCAACGGACGCTCGTGGACAGAGCCACTTGTCCATGCAAGAGCCGGTTTTTGCCTCCACCAAAGTCCACCATGTCCTCTGAGTCAATGCTCCAGGATTGGCCCTTCCCAAAGAGGTAGGGAACGGCAGAGACAGGAGCTCTTCTGAGGCCACAAACCAGGACTCATCTGGGACAGACCAAGCCTGATCCCAGCCTCCTTGCTGGCTGGGGACAACCCCCTGTGGTGCGGATCCACAGGTTCCTGGGGCAGGGACTGCACAGCATCTAACACAGTATGGACTTCACCCTTCACTGAAGACTTCTGCTGCTACGTGAGCCACCACCCTTGGACCCCCCTGCCATGCCATCTCCAGAAACCTCCACCAAAGACTCACCTCCCCCTGCTTCTCTTTGAAAGCTCCTCTACTGAATGCTGGTCTAAGCTGATGGCAACAAAGACCTGGCACACTTATCTCCAGGTCAACCTAAATATTTCATTTAGCTTCTAAAGAAGTCGATGCCTTTCTCTCTTTCTTCCTTCCTTTATTTTACAACTCGAGATGCATACACTCTCTCATGAATATTGATGAGGATCATTAGTCACTGAACATTTCACTTCCCTTTCCCCCGTCTATATAAAACCTTCATCTTTGTTAAAGAGGAAAAAAAAATCCATCTTGAGTTATATCTCTGGATGTGTTTTAAGATTAGCTCCATTAATACATTTATATCTTGAGTAAATACATATGGAAACAAATACTGGGTGTACAAAGATAGATACGGGTCTTGAGACTGGTGCTGCACTGGAGGGAATTAAGGTTAGGGGTTGAAGTTCATGGTTTTGTGAAGGATCCCAGCAGCAGCCCAAGGTATTAAATAACCACCGTGTTGGGGGCCCAGCCAAGGGGAGTTTCACTCATGCTCCCCCCTCACACGTGGTCCCTCCCTACCCCTCAGGGTTCTCACCATGCCCGTTCCTTCCATCCTCATCCACCTGAAGGCTGCTAATGGGCTTGGTTTGATTCAGCGAATACAGATGGCAGGGTGGCCAGGTAGCTCAGGAAGAAAAAAGAGCAGGACTTGCAGCCTTCAACTTGATACCTTACAACAATATTTCCCTATTTCCTGAGGATGAGAAAGGATTTTTAGAAGGTTTTTTTTTTTAATAAAATAAATCCAGTCCAAACAAAGAAAGATGCTCCTGTAAGACAGGAGCTTCACCTTACAGTGGGGACTGGGGAGCAGTGATGCCGTACGTGACACCCAGGGAGACCAGCAGGGAATGGACCTTCCAAACTATTTATTGAAGCCTTTTGGGGCATATTGAAGCCACGGGCTCTCCCATGGCTGGAACACCAGGAGGGTTTCATCTTCACAACCATCCCACTCCAGTCCCCACCCTACAGCCTGGCTTTAGAGGGTAGTAGTTGAGCCGTGGCGAGTTTCTGCTCGCCGCCGTGCCATGTTTCCACTGCTGCTGCTCCAAGGGCTGTTTGATCAGCAAGCCTGGCTGTATATCAGCACAGAATGTGTGCCTCTGGGTGTGACCTACAAGGATGCACCAGCTTTCACTGATATTCTGCGCGATGGGAACTTGGTGCTGCCTAATTGCTCTGGTCCGTCAAGCTCCCACCCTGCCTATGCCTGCAGAAAGCACGGACCTCTACCTGCCTCCAGGAGAGGGAGGTTAGAGATATGGACCCTGGGTTTCCTCGCAGCAGTGTTTTGTAGAAAGCAGACCTGCATTACAGTGTCCATGTAACAGGACTGCTCCTAAAATGGTGGAAGAGATGCTCTTCTTTTCTCCAGGCTTGGGGAGGGTTGTGCTGCCACCGTCCACCCTCTGGTCTGCATTGGTTCCTTGGAAGGTCAATCAAGGTCTTTTTGGATTGATCAAGGATTCTTCGATCGACCAAGGTCTGGATCATTCTCTTGGAAGCAATGACTTCTAGATACTTGGAGAATTCCAGAAACCTGGCACAGAGGGATTTGAAAGGGCCCCCTGGAGATGCTCTGGNAAGAAGCTGGAAGCTTCTACACCATCATGTCCATGCCAGAACAATTTACTGCATCATCAGAACCTTACTTAATGGCACAGACATACCCGTACCTCCAGGTTCTGGTCTGGTGGACACCACATCAACGGTGTGACCTGCATTACTAATGAAATACTGTCCACCAGCAACCTCTCTGGCAGAGGGGACACAGGGAGAGGAAGGTCAAGTAACAGACCGAGCTGCAGCAACAGCTCTGCAGAGAAGAGACAACCATCAAGAGATACACACTCTGGAAGGTAAACTTTACGTGTAACCTGGGGGCAGCTCATAGATGAGAAAGCCTTTAATTCATGCTCCCCCCGCTTCCCGAGACACTGATAAATATACCAGGCCAAACCCAACAGAGACAGTCCCACTGAAACATGGCCAGCCAGGGGAAGGTCAAGTACATCACTGTATCTCTGCCCTTTTCCAGATGTGTTTTACAGGACAAGTTTACTTCAACACCTTGTCCTTAGAGGCACATTCCACTTCAGATGCCGGGAGGGACATAAAAGGAAGGAGCCAAGATATTCTAAACCCCACCCAAGATCCCGATCCATGTTTATGAACTCCCAAGATTCCTGAAGTGTCTTTAGGGTGCTGCCAAGGGTCAGTCCAGGAATTCCATATAGTCTCAGGTTCTCCACACACAGCTACAGGCTGAGGAGCAAGAGAAGCAGCTCCTGAATTATCTCACGCCGCTGCTCGGGGAGCGAGGAAATATCGTGCTCATTTATTTAAGACCACGCGGTGATAGCGCTTTCCACAGGGGACTGCTGCTCGAATCAATAGATAAAATTATACCCTTAGACCATTAACTGCTGCAACAACACTGGTGCCGTGAAGCTCGCGGGCTCCCTATCAGATTTATGGCCGGCAGAGTTGCTCAGAGGTGCTGCAGCTGCTGTAGACAGTGGGAGGGCCAAGGATGAAACTCTGCTCCCCATCTCCAATGGAGCTGAGGGTGGCAATAAGCTGGGGAGGTGGTTCCTCTCCAATCCTTTCCTCAGCAGCACCCTTGTAAACATGTGTGACTGCTCAGCGAGGGCTTTGCTGGAGACACCTGCATCTCACCTGATTTTCCAGCTGACCCATGGCTGGAGAAGCTTCCCCCTGACACCGAACAAAACCAAGATTTGTTTGATTTTTTTTTTCCACTTGTTTCACTTGCACCCCTGCATTGTTTAGTGAACAGACAGACGAAGTGCCACAGAAATATCAAGGAGAGCTCTGCTGATAACAGTGCAGCTTTAACAACAACTCCAGAGCTCGCTCCATCCGCTCACCTCTTCCTTCTCAAACGCCTTTGTCAGATAAGGAACAAAAGGCTCAGCACACCTTAGAGGGGAGATGCCTTCCCTTAATCAACTGGGATTGTGTCTTGGCCGGGAGACACAAGGGACAAGGCTCGGGGTGAGGTGAGGTTCCCCCTCCCAGAGCTGCCAAGCCCAGAGCAGTTGGCAGAGTGAGCCATGCAAAGTTCGGCATGTTGGAGATTAAAGGACCCACAGCTGCAGCAGATCCCAGTAGATGTGGTACCAGGGATCCTTGTAGCTTCGAGCAAAGTTCGGCAGAATTCCCATTCCCAGGTTGCAGATCGATGTGCAGCCTCTGAGGGTGAGCTGTAAGAAGATGCCAGGTTGCTCAAGAAGATGCTCGGACTGTTTATGGGCTGTTGAACTCCAAGGTGTGCAAAAGCAGCTGAGCAGAGCCAACACTGCTTGAGCTAAAGGAAGTAACACCTTAGAGGTCTAGTACAAAAGGACAGACCCTTTCCACTGCTGGACCAGAGAACCAAGTGAAGTTTGAGCTTCTCCAGCAGCACAGGCTGCACTCAGCAGCACAGAGGCCACTGGCATTTGGTAGAGGAAAATCATGGAATCATTTCGGTTGGAAGAGACCTTTAAGATCATGGAGTCCAACCATTCCCCCAGCACTGCCAGGGCACCACTGATCCCTGGCCCTCAGCACCACAGCTCCACGGGGGGCTTGGAAACCCCTCCAGGGGTCATGGGGACTCCACCCCTGCCCTGGGCAGCCTGGGACAGTCCTGGACAAACCTTGTGGGGAAGAAATTGTTCCTCAGCTCCAACCTAAACCTGCCCTGGGGCAACTTGAGGCCAGTTCTCTTGTCCTGGCGATTGTTCCTTGGGAGAACAGACCAGCAACACACTGAGGTGGATTTAAACCCAATAGTGAGTTTAAGCTGTAGAACATGACCTGAATATTGAATCCTTGGATATCCTGGTAGGCAGTGAGGCTGGGTGCAGATCTGTAGACAGATCTGCGGCCAGTTGAGTCCCACCCTGTTTCAGCCATCCCATCTTCAGCAGAGAGCAGAGGGACTCCGTCCCTTTCCCTCCCAAAAGCTGAGCATCCTCTCTACAACTCTCAGATCTAAAGCTGCTCTCTCTGTCAGGCCTCATCTCACTGCCTGGGGAGAAAAGAGCTGGGACTCTGGGCTGAAGTCCCTGTTGCTTGGGGAAGAAAAAGGTTTGTTCAGAGAAGCTGGTTGTGTCTGCTCCAAATGGCTCTCTGCTTGAACGCCCCTCCTGCTGCCTGCGGAGCTCAAAGCAGGTTCAGCGAATGCGTCCTGCCAGAAAAATGTCCTATTAGAACGTGGCACTGAGATGGGGTGACATGTTTGTGCCACCCGTCAGCAGCCCAGCAAGGCAGTTGCTGCCTCAGAACTGCTTGGATTTATGGGGATGCTTCATCTGGATCTTACAAGTGACTTGTACATCTGCAGCAGCACAGCGTGAGCGTGAACCTTCCTGAGTATCAAGGATGAATTGGAGCCAAACCACCTTATCCCTCAAAAAAATGACCTTTTCATGCTGAGCCAGAGGGTGCCCAGGTGTCCAAGAAGCCACCAGCACGCTGGCTGTGGCAGCACTGGGGTGGCACCAGGAACAGGGCAGGGATCGTCCCCCTGCACTGGGCACTGGGGAGGCCACCCCTGGAATCCTGGGGTCAGTTCTGGGCCCCTCACTCCCAGCAGGACCTGGAGGGTCTGGAGCATGGCCAGAGAAGGGCGACGGAGCTGGGGCAGGGTCTGGAGCAGGAGTGTGGTGAGGAGCAGCTGAGGGCCCTGCGCTTGTTGAGCCTGGAGCAAAGGATGCTCAGGGGAGACCTTCTGGCTCTGCCAGCTCCTGACAGGAGGTTGGACCCCCCTGTCAGGCTCTGCTCCCAAGGAACAAGGGACAGGACAAGAGGAACTGGCCTCAAGCTGCCCCAGGGCAGGTTTAGGTTGGGGCTGAGGAACACTTTCTTCCCCCCCCTTGAGGGTTGTCCAGGGCTGTGCCAGGCTGCCCAGGGCAGGGGTGGAGTCCCCGTGACCCCTGGAGGGGTTTCCAAGCCCCCTGTGGAGCTGTGGTGCTGAGTGCCAGGGTTCAGTGGTGCCCTGGCAGTGCTGGGGGAATAACTGCATTTGATCTTAAACAGAACAGCTGGACTCAATCCCAGAGGTCTCTTCCAACCTAAACGATCCCATGATTCCATCCTTTCCTCCTCTGCTCCCCTCCTCTCTCTGGACTGGATTTTACCCATCCCGGTGTTGCTACCACAGCCCCCAGGCCCCCGCTACCCCCAGTGCTGCTGCAGAAGGATCACCAGGCACCGTTCTTGCAAGGGCTGCAGATTCCCTTTGAGAAGCCATTAAGAAGCAGTCGAACAGAGCAACCTTTCATTGACAAGTCACTCGGCCCTTTAAACGATCTCCAAATTGCGTTCTCTTTTTATTGCTTTCTGCAGTTTAACAGCCTTGATTTCAAGTTACTTTGGGCTCATGATAAACTCCAGATCTATAACGTGTCTATTCTCTCCCTCTTTGGTCTCTCTCGCCCGCTTCTTCTTTATGTTTTTATTAAAAAAAGATCCGGGAAAACAGATAGGAGATTAAAAGGGAAACAAATTGAAATGGGTCAAATGTATCTTGCTTAGATGACAGCCACCCCATTAGATACTTTTAAACAGGACAAATAATCCGTTCAGAAGCACAAGTGGGCTTTTACATTTATTCTAAATTACAAACCAAATGATTGCAGCCTCAAATGGAAGCAGTGGCTAATTGCACTAATATCTCACTAATTCCAGCACCAAGGAACGGGGGGGAAAACCTAACGATTTTCACCATTTTGCCAATTATTCAATTTAGACCGAGGTACATTATGCAAACCTTGGGTTGAGCTTCCTCTCCCTTTTGTGATCTATGGTAAAGGCTGGAATTCCAATTATTAATAATGGAGGAGCTATAATTATTCTAAGGATGGGGACGAGATAATTATAAGCCATAAAACCAGCTTTCATACGCATACACGATCCTCTCCCTGCGTCTTGCAGAACCAAAGCTTATCTGCGGGTTGGGGATGCGCTGAACCTGAATGCAACAAAACCCCATCCCGAGCTACGCCGCTCACAGTTCATACCTGAAAACACAGATCAGAAACAGGCAGCTGCCAAGTTCTGCCCAGTCAGGCAGGGGTTGGTCTGAACCATCCCTACCAGGACGCACATCCCTCCGTGGATGCACGAGCCAACATGAGGAGAGGGGATTGGTGGCTCTCCTTCACTTCAGGCCACCACTGTCATGGCCAATCTGGGCCAACGCTGAGCTGTGACCCATGTTTGAGGTATGTGGGTGAATCACATCCTCTTGGGACCTCCATCTTCCCCCAGTGAGAGACATCAGGGCTCTGTATTAGCCCCGGCATCTTTAAATAAGATCCCAGGCCTTCTGAACAAAAGACTCAAGGTGAGACTTGCAGCTCTGACTGCAAAACTTGTGCATCCTCACCCACCATACTCCAAAAACTCAAGGTTTGGCTTACGCTTTATGGCCTTCAGAGAAAAATCTCTTTCATAACTTGTACCTCCTCACCCTCCATACTCCCAAAACTGAAGCCTTGTCTTATGCTTTATGGCCTTCAGAGAACTATCTGCTGCCCCGGACTGGGACAGCACTTATCCGAGCGGATTTCTTCAGTCGTTACCCAGCAAATATGGTTTGCTAAGCAACACCTTCTTCCAATTAAAGGCAGCGCTCATCGCTACGTGGAGCTGCAGCTCTGCAGCGATGGCAGCTGGTACTGCTGTGCTTTGTGGAGCCAACGGCAACACCTTGAATGCAGAGAACTGCAGAGCCCAGGTTCTGCTTCCAGCCGTTATGCAAACAGAGGATGACTGCTGCCAGAGATAACCCCGGCACGATCCCCTCACATGCAACACCGCTCGGAGCTTGACTCTGCAGCGGCTGACACCGAGGAGTTGCCTGCAGATCGAGGTACAGATTTTATCCTCCTGCCTGCTCCTGGCCGATGGTGTGGATGCAAAGCAGAAAGCAGGGCTACAAGCCAAGCAGGGGGAGTTTGCCCATCCTCGAGTGCAGATCATTATCCATTAGCCAGTCCAAGAGGAGGATGTTGCGTCAAGTCCTCCTCCTGTCCCTTTTCCCACCCAAGAGTGGATGGAGCCCACCCTGCCCCTGCATGCTTTGACAGAGCCAAGCTCCGGGTCCACCCCGCAGCTCTGGCCACTGGCCCGTGCCTGGCAAAGCGCCTGGGGAGGGAGATGAGCTGCCCTGCCCCACTACCCTGTGCCCGGGGAGATGGTCGTGGGCACCTTCCAGCAGCTGACGGCTGTCGGGAACAGGTGGTGAAGGAGAAGGCTGACACCTCTCAGCGCTTAATCGTTCCCGTTAGTAGCTTTATGAATGGCAGCCAAAAAATGCCATAATTGCTGCAGTGATGCTCGCTAATGACTCGAGTTAGATCTGGAAAGAAGTCAAAGGCAGGAGAGGGGGAACAAAAAATAGCAGGAGTGACATCTGAATACCTGCCTTTGACCACTGCAGAGGAGAGTGGAGCAAGCCCAGCTTGGGACCTGAAGCTCTGCAGAGGCAGGGATGGAGTGTGACAGGCGAGCAGGGAGAGATTTTGCAGCATGCATTTTGACTTCCCTTGGGATGGAGGGGAACTGAATGTGAAGGGGAAGAGGGAAAGAAAAACAAGCCTAAATTTTCAGGTTGGATCAAGATCTTTGTTTTTGAGGGACCAAGATGACCCACCTCATAGATACCACCACCTTTCTACTCAAAAACCTCTTTGAGCCAGGGCAGCACAAGGTCTGGGGAAAGCAGGGTACTACCAACCTCAGCACCACCTCCACTGCATGGCACATGCCTTGGGACACCCTGTCCATGAGCTGTGGCTCCCAGCGAGCGGCCACTGTGGCCCCTAGTGAATGGCCACCATAGCTGCATCAAATGGCCCCTGTGGCTCCCAGTGAATGGCCACCATGGCTCCATCAAATGGCCCCTGTGTCTCCCACTGAACAGCCACCATGGCCAGGGGAGAGTTGTTCCTGCAGAGGAATCCAGCCCCTTGTGAGCAAACAGTGTCGCCCTCCCCCTGATTATGTATCTGTTTCTGAATGTTAACAAACAGTCGGCGGCATCTGATTGAGTGGGTTATTAGTGGAATGAAGACAGATGGCAGAGGATTAACTCTAAAGCGTCTTTATTGTGAGGCTGTCGTTGCAGACGGCTCTACCCCTCTCTCTCTCTCCCTTCCTCTCTGTCTACAACTGTCACCAGGCTAATTTCACCCTACAACTCACAGCCGCACACCAAACAGCCGGCCCCGCACGCAGCCGAGGCCATCGTCAATCATGGCCAAGGGGTAAGCACAGAACAGCCACTGTGGTGGTTGAAGGTGCTGGAGCGGCACCTTCCCACCCGCCCCTCATCCCATTAACACCCCTGAATTGTGCTCAAATCCGGCACCTTTCCTGCTGAGGGCTTCAGGTCACCAGCCACCAGCGGCCCAGGCTGCTCTGTTGCCTCACGGCTGGGAGGTGCAGCAGCACCTCACCCAGAGCTGGTACCTCACAATGCAGGTTGATACACGGTGACATGAGGGACTGGCAAGTGGTAACTGACACTGATTGCTGAGGCAAGTTCTGTGGTTCTATGAAAAGGAAGCAGATGGAAGGATAGGACAGAAATTGGATGGTACCATCCTGCTCTTCAGAGGGGAAGGATTCTGCCTTTCTAAAGGTACCTGTTAGGGCCACAGAAAAGCTGGGAGGGCTGGAGCCCCTCTGCTGGTAGAGCTGGGGGGGTTCAGCCTGCAGAGGAGAAGGCTCTGAGGGAGACCTTCTGAGGGCCTTTCAGGACTTCAAGGGGCCTGGCAGAAAGATGGGGACAGACTTTTGAGCAGGGGCTGTTGGGCCAGGACAAGAGGGAGATTTAGAGCAGAGAGCAGGAGAAATTGTTGGTGCTGAGGGTGGGCACAGTCTGTCCCAGGCTTCCCTGAGAGGTGGTGGCTGCCCCATCCCTGGCCCCATTGCAGGGGAGGTGGCCGGGGCTCTGAGCACCCTGCTCTGGGTGCAGATGGCCCTGCTCCCTGCAGGGGGGTTGGACTAGAAAATGGTGCTTTCCCACCCAAACCAGTCTGTGATACCATGAATCTTAAGTTCTCAGACACTTATTCTGGCTTCTGGCCCTGGAGGACAGCTCAGCCAGAAGAACCTGTATCTAAACCCATTTGTTTTAATGGACATCCATCACTTGCCAGATGGTAAACAATCCACATAACCCTACTAAAGACCCTCGCTGGGCATGGCCACGGAATGTCTGTAAGCCACAATGCTTATTTTCCCCTTCTGGGAGAGGCTGCCATGCTGCTCTGCAAGTGCCCAGCCTGGGAAAGCCAAGAGAAACATTTTCCCACCAAGAAGAGATTCCTCCACCTCAACCACACCTCTAAGTCCTCTTGGGCTTCTCTACCTAGGAGCTCATTTTGTCGATGTCTCTGTTAAGTGACAGAGAGGTTCTAATGATCCCTGTAATTACCCATTTCCACTACGCCAGAGACCCTACCACACCTCATAATTATCCCATTGCCCCACTGCCTACCTCTGCTTTCAGCTCCTTCAGCTACCCTGTAATTATGAATAGGGCTATTCATTAGCACCATCCTGCACTAACGAGAGGAAAGGTTCTCCCTCGGCAGGAATATAAAGGGAAGTTGTCTCCCTCCTTACCCCAGCGAGGCTGGCTCAGCTACTTTGGGCTGGAAACTCCTTCGCTGTGTCTCTGTCGACAAGCAGACATCTGAACCCCACCTTGGTTCAGATGCCCACTGTGGACCTAGGCTGAAAGCCACCAAAAACCCAGGAGGCTGGAGGCCTGCAACTGTCATCTCATGAAAACACAAGTCCCGGGTGATCTTTGTAGCCATGGAAATCCCCTGATTTGGGTTTTTGGTTTTTTTTTTTGGCAGATTGTACCTTTAAAGATAATTGTCCTGCAGCCTGCAGGGGCCAGCAACTCGCTGGCTGCACAGCGCACGCTTTGTTCCCTTTCCCACACAAAGGCTTCACTTTTGGCTTTTCATCTTTCTTTGTTCTCTCCACACAAAGCTTGAAAAGGGGGCTCACTTCGTAAGTGGACGCATCCTGTTGAATCTACCAGGCTGCAGACAGGAGCTGCCACGTTGTCCATGGTCCTGCCAGCTCTTGGACACCCTGAGAGCATCCCTGGGGTGCTCCTGCTCATCTCAGCACTGGTCTCTCCATGAGGTTTGAGGGACAGGAAGGTACTGAGAGAGAGCCTGCACCTTCTGACAGCACTTGGACCAGACTCTGCCATCCTCCCTCCCAAGGGGCAGCCCCTTCCCGTTAAAACCAGAATCTAATCAATGTTTAAAAAGCATGTGGTAATTAACAAGCACGAGGTGAAGTCTTGGGAAGCACTTTCCCCATGTTATAAGCTCAATATCAAGGCTCCTGGGAAACTGAAGGAACCTTTGATCTTCTAGCTGATATTTCAGCCATAAACTCGCCTTAGCTAGAGTTCTACTCCCTGGAAGCTAAAACATCTTTTGCTCTTGTGAAGCCAAAGCTTCCTGGAAGAGCAGACCCCCCTGTAACTCTCTGCTGGACTAACACCACCCCAAACAAGCAAGAGGAAGCCAGTGGGGTAAGAGATCGCATCCCTTCTCCATCCCATTGTCAACCAAAGTCTTAAAAAAGGACTGAATCCACGTTTGGATCAAGTCTGCAGACACCAGAGTAACCTGAGCGCAACCAAACTCAACTTGACACAGCCTGAAGACCCTCCCAAGGATCTGGGACCTTTAATCCTTCCTTTGCCCAGCATTAATCAGCAGTGGTGCTGCACCAGCATCAGGGTCTTCTCCAGAAAAAGTAACCAAGCGACAAAGGTACCAGTAGCGAGGACGCCAGTTCATCTGAGCGTAAAGAGTTTTTGTTTAGTTATTACGCTGCGTAATTATTTATGATATTTCTATGGATTAATCAATGCTCTTAAAGCACTTGGGGGCTGACTGGAATACAAAGCAGGGAAATTTTAGTGAGATCCCTGCTAGAGTGCAGGGGTTTGATGAGCAGCAGAACGATGCCTCGTAAGAGGCGCAAAGGCACTGAAAAGGGTACTCGGAAGGTGTCATACCGAGGCACTGCCACCTGACAAGCAAAAAAAGATGAGATGCAGCAACTGCTGGAAGAGCTTCCATGCAGCAAATCCTTTCCATAGGAAAAGATGGTGGATTTGGGATGTATGGAACTAATAAGGTCCTGCTCTTCTCTGGCAGCTTCACGCAGGGGGCTTCCAGCATCCACACCCACTAAGATGCCACAGAGATCAAAGTGGACACAGGATTTTCTCCCCGGTGTGAACATGAACCTAGCCCATCCCTAGCAGGAGCACATCTGCATCCCTTGCTAAAGAGGAAGGAAGAATGGAAGGTGAGGGACCCGCTCACCTTCAGTCATCCTGCGGTATTTCTCCTTGTACATGAACCCCAGTACTAGGCAGCATCCTCTTCCTGGGAGCCCCAGTTCTGCAAGAGAAGAGAGAACGACATTAGCAGACCAGGCTGGGGACAAGTGCGAGCTCACAGGGATGCTGCAGGGAGCAAATCCTGCTGGTTGCATGGTCAGGTGAAGCACTGGGAGGTGAGCATGTCACTGAAGTCTTTGGACGGCCTCACAGAGCTTTGTTTCGCTGGGGGTCCACTTCTATCTAGGGACAGGAGGGTCACGATTCGCTCCCTCACCCATTTCTTACTCAGTCCTCTGTACTGAGCAGAGGGGACGAGCTGCATCTTCCTCCACACTGGCACGTGGCAACAATAGGGACCCTTTAATCCCTTTATCCCTTAGCGGGCAGCAAAGCAACACGGCCCTTGGAAGGGAAGAGAAGTCTGGCTTGAGGCATCTTGCTCTTTAGAAGCAAAGTGAGTGACCCTACAAGCAGAGTCTGAGGAGGAATGTGCCTTTGATGCCTTGATTTCTTAAAGGGGCTCTCTGACTACCGGTAACAGGCAGAGCGAGATCTGAGTGCGGGGTTTTTCCAGAAGCGGGCTGCAGAGTGTGCGTCTCCGAGCGGTAAAAAGCTCGAGTTCTTCAAACAAATTCTCCCGTGTCACAGTGGAGAAAATTAAGGTACCATGTCCCCGATGCTGCCTGCGGACCTGCTGAGCTCCTCGGGGGCCGGTGTGCTCTGCAGAGCCCCGCTGATCAAAGCCCCTTTGATGTTTACTTTATGTGGCTGTGGACTCTTTCGAGCCCTCCCCTCTTGGAGGACGGAGAGCTCAGGGTTGTCATGAAGTCGAGTTGCGCTCAAGAGGGGAAGGCAGCGAAGCAGGAGGGTTGAGAGAGCGACGACAGCTTTAGAGCAGCCAAGTGCTTCCTGGGAGCCTTGGCTGGGGTTTCTTGATGCAAGCTTGGTCTTGAACCCAGATAAAACAGACTTGTTTTTATCCCCAGGACACTCACTCAGGGTACACTCAAGACTATAGAATTAAATAGGGCTCCACCTTGCTACTGACCAACTGGTTCTGGAGGACACCAGCATCTGACAAAATAACTCATATATTTAATCCTACTGAAGTCAGTGATGAGGCAAAAGCAAGTCCTTGAGTAAGGTGAAATTTAATTGCCCCCTAAGTCCACACTATTACCTAAGATAGTGTCCCTGAGAGAACCAGGCATCTCGAGAGTGACTCACTTCACCTACCCACAGTGACTTTGGGGGTTCTTTTACCTCCCTCACTGGCCATAAAAGGTGGTGACTAACTCAGCTGTAGATGGCTAAAGATGAGACAAATCAGAGCAGATGAACCGTCTGTATCCTCAGCCGTTTCTTGGATCAGAATCCTAATTAACAGAAGAGGTGAACACCAACCACCTCCCAGCTCAGATGCAAAGGTGGAAACCAGCTGTCTTGCTTGGCAATACGGAGGCAACATGATCGACCATGACCTGCACAAAGCATACGATGACTGCAAATATGCTACAAAAAGGTGTTGACTTGCAGAGCATTAGATGCCTCCAATACTGCTGGGGGTCTGAAGCGTTAGCTGAAGGACATTCAGCAGTTTGCCTCCCTTAGCACTGCCTGATAACTAGAATCGGAATCATTTGAATCATGTTAAGGGTAGACCTGATGGAAAGCAGCTCCACAGAGAAGGACCTTGGAGTTCTGGTGGACAGTAAGTTTTCCATGGGACAGAAGTGAGCCTGTGTGGCCAGTAAGGCCAATGGTGTTCTGGGGTGCATGAAGAAGAGTGTGTCCAGGTCAGGGGAGGTTCTCCTGCCCCTCTACTCTACCCTAGTGAGGCCACAGCTGCAGTATTGTCTCCAGTTTTGGGCTCCCTAGAGAGACAGGGAACTGCTGGAGAG
>VWZY01011129.1:142303-154523 GCA_013399075.1 Chloroceryle aenea
CTGAGCAAGAGGAGCAAGTTGTTTGTTGTGAGGGTGTGGGAGCCTGTGCCAGGCTACCCAGAGAGGTTGTGGAGTCTCCTTGATTGAAGAGATTCCAAACCTGCCTCAATATGTTCCTGTGTGGCCTGCCTTGGTGAACCTGCTCTGGTAGGGAGGTTGGACTTGATGATCTTCAGAGGTCCTTTCCAGCCTCCACCATTCTATGATTTTATGATCTCCACAGCTTGGAAACCCCTCCATGGGTCACAGGGACTCCACCCCTGCCCTGGGCAGCCTCGGACAGCCCTGAACAACCCTAGAGGAAGGGGGGGAAGAAATTGTTCCTCAGCTCCAACCTAAACTTCCACTGGGGCATCTTGAGGCCAGTTTCTCTTGTCCTATCAACTGACAGAACCTTGCTGAGCTTCCTGGGGGGTTTCCATGACACCTGTGAAAAAAGACCCAGCACAGGTAGCCAGATGGCCATGATCCCACCAATGGCCTCCAGGGCCATTTACACTGAGCCTGCAAAGCATGCGAGAGTTGTTTCTGTCTTTATTGATAGGAAAGCAAAACGGCATCGATTCCTATTGAGCCTCCACCAAGCACTAAGGTATCAAAGTGTAATTAAACCAACACAATTAGATTAGCGTGACATGAGGCAGCGCAGGCCCCAGCGGAGCTGAGGAAGCCAACGTTCCTATCCTACTAATTCAGATCTGCCTCGTACACGCCAGCACGTTCCGGGCAGGTTCGTGATGGGAGCTGCTGAGCTCTCCAGGAACCACCATCGTTGAGAGCATCCTGGACCAAAGCAGGGGCATGTCAGGGCTGAGCCCCATGGGCTGTATGTGGGTGATATGTGGGGTTATTACCCGTCTGGAGCCTGGATCAACACACCCTGGTATGGGTGTCTATCTTCTGTCTGCCTCCCTGAGGGGTGCTATAATTGATGCTTATAAAAGACTTTGATATCCCATGATGAAAGGAGCTATACAAGAGCACTGCATTATAATAATTCATACCATAAATTTGTGAGAACATGCAAAAAAAAAAAAATCTTTATAGCTAAGGGCACCTTTAAATACTTGAGAGTGCCTTTAAAATACTTCAAGATGACTCTGATGCCTAAGGATGTCTCACCACTTCATGGCTTTTAGTGGCTAGCTAAAGTTGAAACAGTTAAGCAGAGTGCCAGCATTTTAAATGTTTTGGCTTTAGGGAAGCTGCTGAGATACCACCGAAAACAGAATATTTTAACCCATTTGTGTCACCCACACCTAAAACAAATCCCATCCCTTTCCTTGCAACAACACTCAATTTTTCCCCAGCAGAGCAAAACTAGTTAGTGATGAGTCTCACCACTCCGGGAGCCTTGAAGAAGTGAGAACTGAAGTATCTCATTTGGAAAACATATGTCAGGAGCATGTTTTGATCTGCATTAATTCACCCCAAAACTTGCAGAAGAGCCACTTGGATAAAGCACGATCGAGTTCACGCCACACATCACCAGCATTAGCGACAGTGAAGCGAAAGCCAATGAAAAGAAATGAGTTCAGGGTCTTCTAACAAGGGATCTTTATGCATAGAAAGAAAGATTGCTCTTTGCTGGCCCAAACTATGGAATTTTCCTCATTTCTCCCATCATCTAGGATTTCCTTTCTCAACTTCAAGGCAATTCCTCCACCCACAACTCAGGGAGGGAACAAAGTTTCTACTCAGCCGCTGCAGTAAAGGTTAAAGCTGCAAAGAGCTAATAAAGGTTTATTAGCACCATCATAACGTGTGCTATTGTGTAGCTTTATCCCACCAGGAATGATAATAAATGTTTAATAGCCCAATAATACCTGCTTAATAATTTTTCAGCTCATCCTGTCTAATTGCAAGTTTATTAAGGAACGATAAACTTTATAATCGTTGTACGGGCATAATTGCAATTCCATTGCTTATTTAATATTGAGTTAATTATATTACAACTAAGTTATATTCTCCCACACATATTAAATATCAATTAGCTGTTTTAAACTATTGATTTGTACTTAATTAACTATGCTATTATATACCAATTAAGCTCTTATAAGAGAAGTAGAAACAGCTGGTCTCTTCAATTTAATTTTAAGAACTTTGTATTAATGTAAATACCACGTTTCCATTTTCTTATGTTTTCCTTCTACAAAGGTAGCAATTTCCTATCTGTAAATATTTTTTTTTCAATTGCATGTTATCAGCACGAGCTTCACTCTCAACTTTTTCTTTCCAGGATGGGAAACAATCAACCTCCATGCCAGGTAGCCCTATCAGTGACACCCAAACATGACAACAGCAGCTGACAGAGGAAAAGCCCCATCGGTGAGATGTGGATCTCAAGAGCAAAGAACTTCAGTGGGAACTCCTGAGAGCATCAAAACCTCTAAGGAAAGAAGCTCAGCACCTTCCACTTTGTTCCTCTGTTGGCCAGCAAGTGTGATATGAGAAGATCCTACATCACTGAAGAGTTTTTTGATCACTTTAATTGAAATATTTTATGCTCCTGCTTAGAAGCTTCCTGTCGTGACAGACACAGTTATCTGCTGTTGGGCATCTTGCTAAAGAAGCATATTCTGGATGGCAAACCCCATCTCCCAAGTCCTGCCATGTTCTTGGCTTCACCCTGTCTACCTACGATGCATCCCAAAAGTTAGAAGAAATATCTGAAGGAGAGTTTTCTCCTTTGCTTTTCAGCATCCTAGTTTCCAGGCTCAGTAACCATCCTCCTTTCCTCACACAGATTTCCTAAACATCCCCATGACCTCATCTGCAGAGGACTTTACTCTGGACACGCATGAAGCAAGCTGCATCCTGCCTCTCCAACAATTTCTGCTCCAAGAGCTGGATTCCAGCTTCCTCCAGCAGCCTTGCCGAGAGATCCAAAGTGCTGCCGCATTTCGGCAGAGCGTGAACGGATCCTTTGACGCGTAATTTTCTACACGACGCCGTTAAGCCTGCAGAGCGATCTGAGATCCTCAGAGATGGGGGAAAAAAACCCCATACAAATGCAAGTTATTATTAAATCTGTGCCTGGTTAATTTATAAAAATGTATTAAAAAAACCTAAGAGACTTTCCCAGATGAGAAAACGGGCACATTACTGTTTGAAATATGAATGAACCAGAGATCAGCGTTAAACGCTGTAGCGATATTGTGCTTTATTCTAGAGCGCTCAGCAGAAAAGTTGCATTTATAAACCCGTTTATTGTGTTATGTACTTGCAAACCACCTTGTCATCCATTTATTGCACAAATAAAATCTTAAAAGCGGAGGATTAGTCGAGTGTGTCCCTGTGGGACCACAATCTGACTTTAAAGAATCCATCAGTGAAGGCAAACAGATGGAGCAGAGGTGTTTGCCAGCTCATTGCTCCGAGATGTAAAAGGCAACTGGGCAGAAGGGCTGTTCTCCGATGCTCCACAGACCTGCAGGTCCAGTTCAGAAGCAGAACTTGTAAAAAACAGCCATCTCCCTGCTTCAGCAGCCAGCTCTGGCTGAAGACTTCAGAGTGGCAAAGTCTCCTCTTGTGGGTGTGAAGCCCACCTTGGAGAGGCTGGCTCTGTTTTGCATGGCAAAGGAAAATTTGCTGAAGTTGAAGCCCTGTGAGGTCCCTCTGTGATGACCTAAATTTGCCTTAAACAGTGCTGGAGGGACACGTATCTGCAGCTTGGAGACAGCGGCATCACCAAAACGAGCCAGTCCCAAGTGCTGCCTTCCCTAAGGGGAATTTCTGGTGCCAAAGGGGGAAAATTTGGAAAGTCTTAAAATTTCTACCAAACACCCTGCTCTGGGTTAAAAAACATAATGCAAAGTGACAGGCTTCACAAGCATAAGTACCACAAAAAACACTCCAAGGTCTGGAATCCCTCTGTTGTAAGGCAAGGCTGGGAGAGTTGGGGGTGTTCAGCCTGGAGAAGAAAAGACCCCAGGGAGACCTTCTGGGGGCCTTTCAGCACTTCAAGGGGCCTGGCAGAAAGATGGGGACAGACTTTTGAGCAGGGCCTGTTGGGCTAAGCCAGGGGGGAGTGGTTTGAACTAAAAGAGGGAGATCTAGAGCAGATAGCAGGAGAAATTGTTGGTGCTGAGGGTGGGGAGAGCCTGTCCCAGGCTGCCACGAGAGGTGGTGTCTGCCCCATCCCTGTCCCCATTGCAGGGGAGGTGGCCGGGGCTCTGAGCACCCTGCTCTGGGTGCAGATGTCCCTGCTCCCTGCAGGGGGTTGGACCAGATGATCTTGCAAGGTCCCTTCCCACCCAAACAAGTCTGTGATTCTATGACAAGAAAACTCATTTGTGCTTATTTTCACTGAGCCTGTTTCAACCCAGAGAAAAAACATTCATCCATGACCCAGGAGGAGGTTCTTGGGGACAAACAGCTCTGGACAGGCACATGCCTCGAAATATCAGAGTACACTGGCTCTTTGGATTGCCTTGAAAGGCACCAGCACCAAAAGCATCAAGGGGAAGACCAGAGAAGCCACATGCTAAGCAGCTCTCCCTAACAGCGAGCTCTGCCCTGGTTCCAGACAGTTAAAAGTTGCTTCTTAGCAGAAAAACACAACTGGCAGCAGGGGGAGGGAAGAAGAAGGATCCACGCTGCTGAGCAAAGAGAATTATTTCCCTGGCTAAAGGAGGGAAAAGAGGCACCTCCGAGTTGTAACTCAGCACTGCAGTGTTTTGAAGAGGTTTTTTTCTTCTAGAAGCACGACAGAGCCTTTGGTCCCTCCCGCCCAATACCCTGCACCTTACCCACTCTCCTCCCCAGCCCTCTACGGCCAGGACACTTTTTCTTAACCTCTTAAACACAGCCTATTTGGGGAGTATCCAGCAGGTGAAGCAGAATCCTCACAAACCTCAAATCCAGTTATTCTTTGGAATTTTTTTTCCCCCTTCCCCTGAAGCCAAGAAGTCTGAAGGAACTAATGAAGGAAAACCAATTTACCCCAGAGTAAATTTGCCTCAGTGCTTCAGCCTAAACAGCTTTGTACCTTGTATGCTCAGGTATGTGCTGACACTAACCCAACCATCTGAAATGCTTTGCTAAGGTCCTAGGGAGCAAGTTCCTCCAGAGACTTCCACACGATCTTACTACAACCACACACAAGCCTTGGAAAAAGGCTTGTGAGGCTGCCCCACAATCCCAAATCCTCGTGCAGTCCAGGCAAGGAAATCACCTGCAGGTTAACACTTGCTCCCTCCACACCCTACTCTGAAGGCTTCACCAAGAAAAGATGTGCAGCCAAAGTGTCCACAGCAAAGCCTCCAGGCCTTCCCCTCCCTCCCAGGACCAGCAGTTCATGTGCTGATCTCACAGTGTGCCAGTGCAACTCCAGCATTGCTCCCCAGTTTACATGATCTCTACAGTATCTCACAAAAGCCACCATCATGGTGCCACTTTCATCTCGCTTTGCTTGGACCTTCTGAAGCTCTTCAGCTTGCTACAGCCCTGGAGCTCAGACCCTCCCTGGGAAGCCATCTGTATTGTTTGGTGGGACTATGACCAGTTCACCTCACTGGTGGATTTGACCTGCACTTCAAGGACGTCCTGGGGCTTGAATCCGCTTTTGACCGCAGCCCATTGGACGCGCTGCTCCATTCAAGCCACAGGACACATCTCCCGTTTCAAGGCAGCAAGGGGCTGAAGGAAAGGGAAGAACAAGGCTTCTGGAGAAAGATGAGAAACATGTGAACTCCTCTCCATGCAGCCCCCAGAATCTCCTTGATGCTTCCTATTCAAACCCTGACACGCCACCATCCACATTGTCCCACCAGGAGATGTGTACTGGTGAGACCATGTTCTACCACCTACCACCGCGGTGCAGCCAGGGCCATGGCAGGACAACCAGGTGATGGGCTAATCTGTCTTGGTCACACTCCAGTGGTTGTGTTGTGCCAGCTGACACAACCTACACGGACTCCATGGAGCTTCTCGTGTGTACCAGTACATGAGGGCAGGAGAGGCTGACAGGCAGCTGGAGCCTTGTCCCTCACCCTGGCTCTCCACTCTGCCTCCCCAGGCATCTCTGAGGGCTCAGATGGCCCTGGGCTGTCTGTCACTTACCCCAGGCTTTGCTTGGCAGCTCAGACATGAATTTGTGGTCACCTGGGGAGCTGCTTGACAAGTTCTGTGGTGGCACTGAGGCAGCATTACTTGTTCCTCCCTGTCCAGACTCCTTCCCCTTCCACCTCTCCCCAAAACCAGGATCTATGTATTCAACTGCATGTAGCAGAAACACTGGCCCACCAGAGGAAAGTTTGGAGGACATGTATGAAACCCAGCACACCTTTCTGTATCAACTCTTCCACTGCACCCAGCAAAACAAGCTCTCTGAGGGAACCAAAACACCTTTATGAGGACATGGCCCAGAGGCTGGAAGAGCCCCAGACACCACAGGATACAAAGTCTGAGTGAAATGGGAAGGGTTGCAAGGGGAGAGGTGTTTTGGAAGTTGAACTGGGACAGTCTGAGCTGGGGTGAGTCTTCCTGCTTCATCTCCAGTGACTGCACTGGCATCAGGGTGTGCTCCTACGCACCAAAAGGCTGTCAACAGGAGGGATTGATTGTTAGTCTCTAAGATGGTCTAAAATCTGAATAAAAAAGCTTAGAACAAAACTGGCAGGGAGAAGACATACAAGAGCCACTGATTTTGGTTCCTTAAGAACACGGTGTTTTCTCTAAAGACCTGATTTCATCTCCAAACACTCTGGTTTCTCACTGTTTTCTTACCCCTGCTGTAGGACACCCACACGTCCTATGGCAATGCAAGCAACGTTAGCCACACACACACAGCACAACATGATCCTGAAGCCTGGTGGGAGCACCTCGTGTTGGAACAACCACCACATTCTGAGCTCCCCCGCCACACACAGGGCCACATTTACACGCAGGTCTGGAGATTGGCATCAGCCGGGAGGTGTAACAACCTCACACCCCACCCAGACTACCCCGTAGCACTTCCGCTCAACCATGAGGAGAAGGTGGCAACGGAATCCTCTACCCCTGGAAACGCCCAGCATCGCAGCTATCCTCTGCCCGACCTAGGAAATCATGGTTACCACCTTCACACAATCACAGAATGTCTTTGGCTGGAAGAGACCTTCAAGATCATCCAGTCCAACCTTCAACCCAACACTGCAAGCTCACCACTAAACTATAGAATGGTTTGGGGTAGAAGGGACCTCTCAAGGTCACCTGATCTGAGCCCTCTGCAGTGAGCAGGGACATCCTCAACTAGATCAGGTTACTTGGCCATGTCCCTGAGCATCAGGTCCACACGCCATTTAAATGCCTCCAGGGATGGCAACTCCACCACTGCCCTGGGCAGACCGTTCCAATGTTTGACAACCCTTTCAGTGAAGAAATGTTTCCTACTATCCAGCCTAAACCTTCCCTGGTGCAGCTTGCATAAGATTCAAGCCCATCTGCCCCCGCTCCATCAGCTCCTACTTCCTTCAAGCTCCAAATCCTTCACTTGTTGGGCACCCTCAACAACTGCCCTGGCTCCTCCAAGATGGAGTAACCGCGGCCCTTTAATCCCCTCTGAAAGTGGGGAAAGCTCTGAAGCAGCGCCGCGCTCTCATTTGAAGATGACACGACAGCGAGAGGCAGGGAACCCCGCAGTCCTTCTATTACCAGGAAATCACGCTCCAGCCTCGCAAGCGCCATCGCTTCTTTCTAGCTCATAATTAAATTGCATTTGCCGGTTACCTCGCAGCACGGCTGCAATTCTGAGGCTTCTCTAAAAAAGCATTTCTGATCTGCAGCTTCTATTTTATTTTTCCCCCTTTCCTTGCCAACTCTCAGCAATTTCCAAAACCTCTTCAAGCTGCCTTCCCGCTCGCGGAGGTGAGGAGACGTGCTGAGCAGCACCAGGCTGCGTTACACCACCTCCTCTTGGGACATCCACCAGTCCTGAGCCGAAGGAGACCAGTGACGTGTACAAGTCATGTACACGGACCCACATACACATCTTAATCTCATTTTCCTCCTCCTCACTATTTAAACCTCCCAGCAATTGGATTGGGACCTGAGGCAGCTAAATAGCTTGAGGAGTCTCATTTATGGTGGTAGCAAGCGAGTGTGGATGAGTAAGGTGGCCAAGGGAGGAGGAATTTCAGATTAATCCCTGTTGGAGGTGCATTTGCTGCAGTTCCTGCTCTTTCTCTTCTGTCAGAACTCGCCCGAAGAGTACATGGTGCTAAGGTGGAAGAGGGAGCAGGAAAACAGGTCCCAGCAATCTGCCGATGAACAAGGCACCGGAAAGGGGAGAAAGCCACAAGATTTTCAGGTTTATCAAATCATTACATTTCCGTCCCTTTTTGCAGGAAGGCTGCTGTGATTGCAGCATTGAAGCTTTAGAGTGTTCTGCCAGGGAGGGCTTTGGCTACGCTCAGTGCTAGGAGAAAGGGAAGTTGAATAAGCTGTGGGAGGTTGATTGCTCATGGTCTGGCCAGACCATGTTCCTTCAGCATCCCAGTGGAAGCAGATTTGGTCCCACCACTAGAAACAAGTCCATTGCCCAGCCTGCGAGGCCATGCAGAAGTCCCACCTCAACAGTGGCCCCTGCTTCTCCTCGAGCTGGCAACCATCACCTTACCCAGCTCCAGGGAAGACAATGAGCACCCACCACACTGATTGCAGCATTCAGCCTAAACCTGGAATCCTGCAATATTTACTGTGCCTCACAACCATCCCCGCTCCCCTTTTAGAGCATTATCCATTTCCTGATTGACCTGAAAACTCACAATTTCTGCACATGGTCCTGCTGGCTGGATCTTTAGAGGTGCTCGCCAGGCTCGCACGATGACTCCTCCAGCCCTACAAGTATAATTAGCACAGGTAGGAGGGTAAACGAGGGAAGACTGGTGTAAGGGAAGGACTTGGCACCCTGCTCGTGCCCCGATGCAGTCCAAAGGATGTGCAAGCAGCACAACATCTCTTCTGTACTCCTCATGACACGCCTTACTGAATTAAGCTCACGACCGATGCCAACGCATCGGTGCTTTTACGCTCCTTCCCCACTACTACTCCTCATACCTGCTGCCAAACTTGCTACGAGCAGCTTGGCTTCCCCTGCCAAGGGGCCACTTTCGCAGCGTTGGCCATCACTGGAACAATAAAGCAGCTCCTCAGCTTCCCCCGGCGCCAGCGTGCTGCTCCTGAGAGCGCTCCCTCCAATCCCATTAAAAGTAATGGGGTGAGATGGTCCAGCCCATTACTTTCAATGGCTTCGTTCCAGCCGGACAGCCTAAAGCTGCCCAGCTCCTCCACAACAGCGAGAGGAGCAGCTCCAAACCACTTTGCTTCGTTATCGCATCGTTATCCGCCAGCTTGCCAGGGTTTAATTGGAAAGACAGCCGAGCCTGCGCTTAGGTTTGCTAATTGCTGCAGGAGAGAGGCGAGCGCTCCTCGCACGGCTGACAAGTGTTTCCTTGCTCAGCAAGTTTTGTTTTTCATGCTTTTACACAAAATAGCCCTTTTAAAAAAGAAAAAGAAATAAAAAAGAAGAGAGATGGGCAAATGCAGCTGCAGGAGAAGTATTTTATGAAACCATTGCAAGCTCCAAGATTCAGCTGGTCTTGCTGGTGCTGGAGGGGAAGTAGTTGCAAGGAGAGCTAGTTGGGGAGAAACAGAGCTCCTGCAAAAAGCCAAGAGCAAATCGTGTATTTAAGAGGCATCACGGGAGCTGTAGTTTGAGTGTTTCTGAACTGCAAGTCCAATAATACGCTGAGGGGGGAGACAGGCCAAGAAAAATCAAACCACTTTGCTTCCAAGACAGTTTGGTCATAGAATCAGTCTGGTTGGAAGAGACGTTTAAGATCACTGAGTCCAACCGTTAAGCCAGCCCTGCCAGGGCACCACTAACCCACGGCCCTGCACAACAGGATATTAAATTGATAATACTCCACGCTCAGGAAGCTGGGAGCTTGAGAAATCCCATGTCTGGTCTGATTTCTGACCTTGCCTTCTGCTCTGGTTTCAGAAAAACCTGGCAGAACATGATCACAGAAAGCCACGTGCCCTCCTTACAGCTAGGGAAGGGATGTACGTAATGACGTATCCAGGACGCTGAAGCAGCCATCTCAGTATCAAGCCAAAAAGCATGAGAAGAGCCACCTGGTTAAATGGTTGTCAAAAGAGAAACACACAGCTCCCTCCCACAACCATAAAGCACAAGGAAGTCACTGAGATGACACCAGCATCCATGTGATGGAAGTTTTGAGCATGACACAGATTCTTCTTGCCTCAGACATCAGCAGAGAGAAGACTCCAAGCTCACTTCTCCTCTACCAAAGCCCAGCAAGCTCCCTGCATGGTCCCACATCACCTGGGCAGGCTGAGGGTTGGGCAGAGCAGAACACAGGCTCAACAAGGGCAAATGCAAGGTCCTGCACCTGGGGAGGAACAACTCCATGCATCAGTCCCGGTAAGGGGTAGACCTGCTGCAAAGCAATCCTGAAGAAAGGGATCTTGGAGTCCTGGTGGGCAGTAAGTTAAACATGAGCCAGCAACTTGCCTTTGTGGCCAAGAAGGCCAGGGATAGTCAGGAAGAGCATTAAGAACAGCATGGCCAGTAGGTCAAGGGAGGTCATCCTCCCCCTCTGTTCTGCCCTGGTGGTGTCACATCTGGAGTACTGGGTCCAGTTCTGGGCTCCCCAGTTCAAGAGAGATGGAACTACTGGAGAGAGTCCAGCAGAGGGCATTGAAGATGACTGGGGAACAAGGAAAGNCGGTAAGGGGTAGACCTGCTGGAAAGCAATCCTGAAGAAAGGGATCTTGGAGTCCTGGTGGGCAGTAAGTTAAACATGAGCCAGCAACTTGCCTTTGTGGCCAAGAAGGCCAGGGATAGTCAGGAAGAGCATTAAGAACAGCATGGCCAGTAGGTCAAGGGAGGTCATCCTCCCCCTCTGTTCTGCCCTGGTGGTGTCACATCTGGAGTACTGGGTCCAGTTCTGGGCTCCCCAGTTCAAGAGAGATGGAACTACTGGAGAGAGTCCAGCAGAGGGCATTGAAGATGACTGGGGAACAAGGAAAGGTTGAGAGAGCTGAGACTATTTAGCCTGGAGAAGAGAAGACCTTTTCAAGATCTATAAATCTCTAAAGGATGGGTGCAAGGAGGGTGGAGACAGACTCTGCTCCTTGGTGCCCAGTGACAGGACAAGGGGCAACAGGCACAAGCTGAAACACAGGAAATTCCATCTAAATATGAGGAAAAACTTTGGTGTGAGGATGTGGGAGCCTGGACCAGGCTGCCCAGAGAGGCTGTGGAGTCTCCTTGTCTGGAGAGATTCCCAACCTGCCTGGACACCATCCTGTGTAACATGCTCCAGGAAAACCTGCTTTGGTGGGGGGCTTGGACCAGATGATCTCTAGAAGTCTCTTCCAACTCTGATTCTGTGACTCGATGCCAAGTGCTGTTGCAGTGCCGGGTCTATCAGCCGCCGCTCCAAAGACGTTAACGTCTCGATGTTCACAGCCCTGTCCAATCCAGGACAGACGGTAATAAATTTTTCAGTGGCTGAAACCAGAGTGCAGCAACTGTGTGATTAGCATCTTTTTCTCCACTGCACATTTCATCTGTAAACTAAGATTAAATACCTGGAGGAAAAAAAGCCACAGGAAAAAAAGAACTTTAATCTTTTTTCACTGCAGAGTTCACATGAATGAGCAAACAGCTCAGATCCGAGGTCAGGGACAGCTTGGGTCAGGGGAGCTTCCCTCATGTGTCGATTCATGTTATCTGGCTTTCACAAAGATGCTCTTTCTGTACCTTGAAATTCTTGTGACCCAAGCAGCTGGCCTTGGAGCCAACACTACGAGGAGCAGCAAGGACTGCAACCCCTTGAAAGTGAACAAGTGGAGGAGGAAATTTCCCTTGAGGATTTGCTTTCTCAAAATATCCACATGTGTCCTATAGGGGGGGATTCAGGACACGCAGAGGAATGTCCCACTTTGCTATTCCATCTTGAAGTATCTTCTGATTGTGTTCAGTTTTGAGACTCTCACTCCCAGCAGGATGTGGAGGGGCTGGAGCGTGGCCAGAGAAGGGCAATGCAGCTGGGGCAGGGTCTGGAGCAGGAGTGTGGTGAGGAGCAGCTGAGGGCCCTGGGCTTGTGGAGCCTGGAGAGAAGGAGGCTCAGGGGAGCCCTTCTGGCTCTGACAGCTCCTGACAGGAGGCTGGAGCCAGGGGGGCCGGGCTCTGCTCCCAAGGAACAAT
>VWZY01011129.1:195828-209225 GCA_013399075.1 Chloroceryle aenea
CTGAGCACCCTGCTCTAGCTGCAGATGTCCCTGCTCCCTGCAGGGGGGTTGGACTTGATAAGCTTGAAAGGTTCCTTCCCCCCTGGACTAGCCTGTGATTCTAAGATAAAACGCACCAGCCAGCTGGAACTACTCCCCCTCCACATCACCTCTTCCAGTCCCCATGATGCCCCGTGTGCTTCCAGTCCCTTGTGTCCTCTCTTAGAGTGTCTCTGGGCCAGCAGGCTGCTCTGATTCTGCATCAGTGCCTCGTTCCATGGGCTGCTGGGCCAGGAGGATGCTTTGCTGCGCAAGCCATCGTGGTATTGCAAAAATCTGATCTTGTTCTTGTGATCTTTTAAGCATCCCCACCAACCACAGCATGTCTCACCACAGCCCTGTTTAACACTGGCCGATTTTACAAGGCAGGCAATAGTGGTCCTTGTGCCTCGGAGCCCAGAATCTGTCCTTAGGATAAAGCCAACTAGTTTGGTCGCACTTGAAAGCAAGTGTCAGCAGTTCATGCCTAATTACTCCTGAATTAGCTAGGTGATTCATAGGTCTGATTATGAATGCATAATGAATTTACCAAATCCACGCGTATTAGGGAGATATTAATTCCATCCGAAATCCCACAATTCATTCATGTGCCATTTGTTTTCATTCCCTTCCTTTAATAAGCTAATTAGTTCAAATTATTTGTACTTCACTAAAGGCCTGAAACACATATAAGGAATGATTAGCTTAAAACCCAGCAAATGGGCAAGTCTGGAGCCTACATTAATTGTGACGGGAGGTTCATAAAGAATTATTATCTCTCAGCCATCTCTGTTTTCGGTAATAATAATAACGTCTAATCGTGACAAGTGGATAAAACATCGCGAAGCCCCAAACTAATGCGGCTGTACGTGAATTATCCAAATGAAGATCTTAAAGGCTCAGTGCTTGCCTTTGATGTTGAGCTCAGCGGAAAGTTTTGTGTCTCCCTGACAGGAAACAAGCCCACGAATTGAGGGTGGATCCACCTTTTTTTTTTCTTCGATGAGTCTCCTTCCACCCCCAGCGTTCAAAGAGAAAAGAAAAGGGGGTAGAGAAGAAAAAAAAAAACTTCACCACCATGGCCACGTCTTTCAGATGTTCCACTGCTGGGTGGGACTGCGAATTATACGTATGCACATAGGGATGGATGAAATAAGGGCTTGGCTTGAACCCAGACACCCTCCTGCTCACCCCCAGCAGATGCCCCAGGTCTGCAGAAGCATTTCAGGACTTGAATGAAGAAGGAGGAGAAGACAACCTGAGTTTTTGCTCACTGGAGTGCAGGAGCAATGGAAGCAGAACAACAAAGCAACGGGTAGGTACCAACCACCTGCCAGTATCCCCCCTCGGAGCCAGGCAGGCTGGGCAGGGATGAGGAGGGTTTTTTTGATAGATAGAAGGAAAAATAAAAGAGGGATTAGACCCTTTCAGGGAGATATTCTGTGTTAAAACTCCCTCCCAAGCAAGGTTCTCTCTTCTCTTTTTATTTCCTTTTTCCCATTTACTTCTATTCAAAAGGAGGGGAGAAAAAAACCTCCCGCTGGCTACTGCTCTCCAAAGAAGTGGGTCACACGGAGGCTTCCAAATGAGTCCTGCCAAAGCGCTCAATGCCTCGCGAGCTGGCAAATGCTTCGTTTGTTTTCATGCAAACTTCAACTTGCTGAGAAATTCCCCCCATCCAACACCCCCTCCAGCCCTGAGTCAGCCCTCTCCCCTTCCTTCCCTCCTTCTTCAAGCCAGCTGGTCCTTGCTGCTTCCTCCCTCTTCTCCCTGCTGCTTTCTCCACTTGGTTTTATTCACAAGGAGGAAAAGATGCTGCAAAGGATCGGTGATCTTGCCCCAGTGCTCCCTCTGCTCCTTTGCATTAGGAAGTTGCTGGTTACTGAGGGACGTGCTGCCCCCATCCTGCCCCCCTTCAATGTTATGCACAAAATGCTTGGGAGCTGAACGTATTTATTTTATTTATTCATGCTCTCAAATCCAAGCCTAATGCCTCGGAGGAGAAGAAAATGAAAGAGAAGTGTACAGTGAAGGGGAGGGAAATGCAAGTAATTGATAGATTGACTTTCCAGGTGCTTTGCCTTGGAGCCCCTGGAGGTAAAAGCCTCCCTTTGACTCTCAGACTCAAAGCCATCGATCTCCTTTCCGAACCCTTTCCTTGCTCACATGGCCATAGGTGGGCACTGCTGTGTGTGATGGAAGACGCACATCGCTGTGATCAGAAAGATCACGTCCATCTACCAAGGAATAAAACACAAGCGACAACTCTCCTCCTGCCAGGTCCTTTCCCACTGGGCACTTGCCAGCTGCTCTGCCCCAACCTGGAGTGGTGCAGGGGGTTGGTGGGACCCAAGGGCAGGATCTGGCCCTTGGCTTCGTTGAACCTCAGACCATTGGCCTCAGCCATCGATCCAGCCCAGCCAAATCAAAGGCGCTTCCTACACCCTGGAGTTAACATCATCCTAACCAGAGGTAAACGCTCTTACCAACCACTCAGCACAGCTCAACAGGATGCAGCGTGTAACCCCATGTGAACACCTAGGATCCTATCAACACCGAGCACCAGCAACCCAGAATCCTCCGCAACCCCCGACGCCAGATGGCAGCAAAAATCCGACGGCGGCTTCGTTTCTTCATGAAGTTTCCCGCTAACGAGCTGTCTGTTGGGGGTGATCCAGAGCAGCCGCAGCGAGTCCTGCCTGGCAGCTCTGCCCTTTCCCCTGCGCCCGCAACACCAGTGCCACCAATGGCCGCTCCATCAACGGCCATTATCTGCCTGATGCAAGGAGACACAGCTTTGGGCTAATTCATTCTTTTGGAAGCTTTTTTTTCCTTCAGGGCTTTTTTCCCCTTTTTCTGAAGAAGGAATAAAAGTCAGAGCAGCCAGGCAGGATGAAGGGATTTTTGGAGTGCTCCATGATAGTGACACAAAAGCTCCTGCCAGCCCTCCCCAGTTCCTCCCCACCACAAAACTTCACGTGACAAACCCACACTGGTGAGAAAGCAGAAAAATCCCTCCTAGAATCCCTAATTCCATCACTAAAAGAAGTGATTGACAACCCTGAAGCCCTGTGTTTTACAGCCACCAGCGTTCCTAGTCCTACGTGGGAAGCTCCGAGGGGATCACAGCTTATTCTGAGACTGCTCAGAGCAGCCTGAGATGAGAGAAACAATTTAATTTGTCGCTATCTTCTCTTACCTATTCGAATAAAACCAGCACGTGGGGTAAAAAACCAGCAACGTTGTTTGATTTCTCTTCCTTTGGGGATGATTTAATGTCCCTGAAACCCTCAGCGCAGAATCCGCCTGGCTCAGCGCTGTGCCGAGGTATATAAAATATTCCAAGCAAATAAAATATACAATAGGAGGTTAAAAGGAATAAAAACAATCAGGCAGTCGGCTACTAATGAATTCAATAGCAGCAGAGCCCATTTCCATCTGCTGGTTTTCTATAAACAATTTACGGAATAAATGCATTTTTGAGGTATACAAATTGGTCTGGATTGAGACGCTTGATAAACAGTTTCTGGGTAAAGACTGGCTCTGAAAACGTTCGAGTACTTCCCAAAAATGCGAATATATTTGCACGTGCACCTCACTTTGAAAGGAGATGAAGCATTTTGTGCCGGGAGTGAGTTAAAATCCTGAGCAGGGTTTGCGGGAGAGAATGATGGTGGAGTTGGAATGAAACCCAGAAGTCTGTATGTAATTGGATGGAGACGCACGGTGCCAGTTGGTTCAGCGTTACATATATATGTATTAAAATGCATAGGAGAAGACATTAATAATAAAACAATGCTGTATCAGAAGTTTTTTTCCAGAGCGATCTGGCAAAGTTGAATTGATTTTGTTGCAGCTTTGCTGGTTTTCTCCAGTTATGAATCACAGAATCGAAGGTTTGGGATGGAAGGGACCTTAAAGATCATCCAGTTCCAACCCTTCCACAACTCTCACCATCCACAGCTTCCCTGGGCAACCTGTGCCAGTGTCTCACCACCCTCAGAGGGAAGAACTTCTTCCTCATTTCTAGTCTAAATCTTGCCTCTGTTAGTCTGAAGAGATCACCCCTCATCCTATCGCTACAAGCCCTTGTAAAAAGTCTGTCCCCATCTTTCTGTCAGGCCCCTTCAAGTCCTGAAGGGCCCCCCGGAGGTCTCCCCAGAGCCTACTCCAGGCTGAACACCTCCAACTCTCTCAGCCTGGCCTCGTAGGAGAGGTGGTGAAACACCCCAGTTTCATCAATCGTCTTAACCAAAAATTACACTTAAAAACACACGAGGAACAGTTACAATTTCCCAAAGCCCCTGAATTGTACTCTTTTCTCCTGTCTGGCTATTTGATGGCTGTCAACAGGTTGATGGGTGTCTTGCAGAGCTGATGGGGGTCAATGAACCCAGTGGGTTCATGTCCCAGCACAGCAGCCCATTGGCCCCAGGTTGTGCAAGACACTCCCAGTGCCACACCATCACACGCACATCCACTATCTGGTTTAAGAGCTCTGGAGGAAGAGCAAAAGAGGAGAAATGATGAAATCCAGCTTGCAGTCAACAGGGTCTTCCCCTACAATGTCTGAGAGGCAAGAAAAATGACCCATCGGATAAGAATGGCTTGCTCTGATGTCCCTCCTGCCCCTCAGAGAGGTTTGTAGAAGTCTGTAACCAGAAAACAGTGGGGAAAGGAGCCCAGGAATGTAATGAAATTCTAATACCGGAGCCACCACCGTGGGAAGAGCAAAGGACTCTGCTTAATGCAAGAAACATGCGTTGAGACGGTAAAATTTAGGCTGCCACCATCTCCTGGGGCGGCTGGTGGCAGGAGAAACGTGCTGCTGGCACCAGTGACACCCCCTGGGGTGCAGAGGAGGAGTGTAGGAAGGCACCTTCGGCAACCTTTAACTCCTAAATCCATCAGCTCTTGAAAATAAGATAGAGACTCGCCGTGTTTTGATAACTCCATGAGAGCCTGTAGACATTATGCTAATTCTCAGGGAGCGCTGTGAAGAATAAGGCCAGGACACCGAAGGCAGGGAGTTTATAATTGCTTTTTAATATATTTTTGGAATTCATTGTGCATGCGCTATCTGTCCCAGGGGCTGAGCTGGCAGAGGGGACAATGTCAGGTGGAATAAATAGGATCTCATAACTTTAGTCATTCTGTATTAAATAGCGTCGAGCCGCACAATAAACAGAGGGACTGGGAAGCACATGCAATAAGGAAATAATTCAAGCACTGTGCATGCAAATCTTTCCCTCTCAGATCACCCTCATTAATCACCTCCTGCTCATTTATACACTTAAAGAAGCTATAAACAAAGGCAGAGATGGTTCCTCTCATTATTAGTTTTTTTATTGAGTTAACTTCCAGAATATTTTATAATAATAGTCATGGCTGGTGATGGAGTTGCCTGCTCCAACCAGCTCATAAAGCTCCCCCTGCTCCTCCTGTCTCTTTGTGATATAGGTAGTTATACAGAGATTATGAAGCTTATGGAGTAAAAAGAGGGAGACGTGACGGCAGCTCTGTCATTTCTCCTGCCTTTGGCTTGTTCAGGGCTTTAGCAGGCACCTGGGGTTCCACATTTTGCTATCAAGACAAAGAAGCTGGGGAGAAGGGAGAGGAAAGATGAATGAAGCCTCTAATCCAAAGCCCAATAAGTTGTTCATCCGAGAAAACTCCCTGACACCTCTGTGCATCTCCAACCTCCCTCAAAATTGGGAGGAAAAAATAAAACAAAACAACTCCCCTTTCTTCCTTGGCTTATTTGGAGCACTTCAGCCCACACAAGGACCATGACAAAGAGATGCTGTGACTTCATGGTGATGTAGTGACAAATTCTGGACCCGTTCTACACTTTTCTGCAGCCTACATCACTAGAGGAAAGTATTTCTGATTTTTGGGTGACACTCTGGGGTCTAGAGCTCAAGTCTGGTGAGGAGTGGCTGGGGGATCTGGGCTTTTTCAGACTGAAGGTGGCTCAGGGGAGACCTTCTGGCNTAAAACCATTCCATAATGGGGAAATTTGGACAGCCCAATTGCGCAGCATCTCCTCGCAGAGCCCTCACCCCCTCCTTGCACCCACATCCACCCCTCACTCCCTTCACAGTCCCTAAATCCCAGCCAATATATCCCGGGGCCCCTCGTCCGTAACTCTGCCCGGGAAGAAGATGAAGTGCTGTTAACCTCAGCTGATACGAGCCTCTGTAATAAATCCCATTAGAAGCTGAAGCGGGCGACTTTGCGCCGCCGCGGAGCGTCAGGTGGTTGGCAGCACCGACGTATCTTTGAGGGAACTTATCATCTAATTAGAAAGGATAAAGCATATTTTTTCAGTGTGGTTACATGCGGTAATGAAGCATGCAGAGAGCCACACAAGATAGATGGGCACTCTCACTGCTGAAGCTGAAAACTTGCTTAACTTAATAGTCTATTTATTACATTTATTCCCCGAGCGTACATGGCTGGGTTAATATCCGTCGCTTCATCCTGCACCTTGCAATTAAAACTACCACGACGTGTTCACGACGGGAGGACCCGGCGAGGCTGGGAGAGGGGTTTAAACACCCCAGGAATAAGCTGGTCTTAAAGGTTGAGGCTACGAAGAGCCGTGAAGCAGTTTCCCTTCCCACCAGCACTGTTGAGAAAATCAGTTTTGTCTGTTCTTGTTTTTTTTTTTCCTTGTACAGAGTTTGGTGCTATGACATTGGAACAGATTGCCCAGGGAAGTGGAGTCGCCATCCCTGGAGGGGTTCAAAAACATGTAGATGTGGTACTTCAGGACGTGGTCTAGTGGTTGTAATGGGTTGGTGATTGAATTTGATGACCTTAGAGGTGTTTCCCAACCTTAATGATTCTGTGCTTCAGCAAACCACTACCCCAGGGCATTGCATCCCCATCCAGTGCAGTGTCCAGAGGACACAGGCACATCCTGCTGCCCCCCATCCCCAAATGGGAAATTTCTGGGCAAGCTCAAGGAGAAAAAAATCTCCTGAAAACCAGTTTATGGTGGGAATGTTGCGCCCGGCCCTACTTATCCACTCTTAATCCATTTGTCACAACAATCGCCGGAAAACTGTTCTCTCCAGCGCCTCCAGAGCTGAGAGGGAGGAATGGAAAGTAAACTTATGCGAGGATGGGGGTTTAAGCAGCCCATTAAGATTAATTTATCTGCAGTAATTGACTTAACTAGGGGATTTTTAATGCTTTTCAAGGTTTTTTGGAAGACGGTTTTGCAGCAGCCAACAGTAAAGATGCTCCTGAAAAAAAAAAAATGTATATAGCTTGAGAAGTCCATAGCTAAGACTTTCTAAGGCTGCGATTCCAGGGGATTTAATAAGAATGTAATTTGTATAATTAACCATTCATCACTGTCACTTTCATTAAATGAATGCCAGAAATATTACCTTCACCAGCACGACCTAACAGGATTGGAATATATTATGTGAAAAATGAACACTCAGTAGGGTTGGTTTTTTTTTTTTTGTGTCTCTCTTGCTTTCTCTGCCTGGGCTCCGGCTGTCAGGAGGAGATTTGCAAGGCTGTGAAATAATTTAAAACAGTAGTAAATGAAAACGACTGAAGAAAATGTGTGGATTTTGGTAACTAACCCTCATCATTATGTATGAAAGTTCAAGTCAAAATGTTTTCACTCGTCTTGAAAAGTAAACGACTGGAGGAGCTCCCGTCGGCGGGGCTGCGATGCTGGGGAGGCATCTGCTGAGGTTCTCAAGGCGGGGTGAAGGCAGCTGAGAAACAGCTTTTTAGGGGAAAAAACCCTTCCCAGATAATTTGGGTTATTTCTATTCTGGGAGTAGTGGGATGAATGACAAGGGGGTTGGAGTGGCAACATTAGGAGAGCTTAGTGTGTATTTCTCATTCACTGCTGCTGGGTATAGACCCTTTATCTCCAAATATAAGCCCCCATTTCTCCCAGGGAATAAGGAAGGAAGATTTCCTGGGCAGGTGTCAGAGCTTTCCCGTTGATCAGCCATTAGAGGGCAACATCGCACAAATTCATCACTCCATCCAAAAAACCCACCCAACCCAACCCAAAACAGGCTGAGGGGAAGAGATCATCCAAGGGAAAATTATTTCTTTCGGAGGCATGTGGGGAAAGGTTGGGATTTTTACCTTTAGACAAGTTTAATACTCTCTTCAGATGTGAGAAATGAGGAGGAACCGGGAATGTAAAGTCGGTTGTAGGGTTTTTTTTCCTTCCTTTCCTTTGGGTTTCTTTGCCTTCGTCTCGTTTGATATGCAAACGAAGGTTCTGCGAGAACGTTCATTTAACGGGTCTTGGTGGCTGTGATCACAAGGAAGAGGAAGGAAGTGGTGGAGGAGCAGCTAGACAGACAGATGGGATGCTGGAGACATGAAAAGGATGCTTGCGGACCAAGAAACCGAACATTTCTAGATGCTTTTTGGGCTAAATTCCCCATTAAAAGGCACAGAGGAGACTTCAGCTTCATTATCATTAAGAGCGAGCAATGAAAATAAATACCAGTGATATTTAAAGAAGGCAAAACCCCGATGCATCTACAGTATCACCCTCCTAACGGCGGTGGCAAACGGTTGCAAATTCCACCTTGCGAAAATTCTCGTTAAAACATAAAACTGCTGGGTTTTTTTTCCTTTTTAGCTTGTTTTTAATATGATGTAAAGGTTTTGCAGAAGCCGAGTAACTGGCTCCTGTGTCCCTGCCCACAGAGCTGACACGGAGACCTTGGGACTTCCCAGGAGCAAAGTGCTCCCTTCTCTGTCCCTGCCGTGTCCCCAAGAGTCTGTGGGTATTTTTTTTCAAGGCAGTCTCATTTTTCTTCCCTCATTTGCAACAACAGCGTGTTGCTGCTCTCTGGCTTAAAAATCCTGAACACATCAACATTTCAAGTCAAAATGTCAATTCAAAACAAATGTTTCCCTTTAATTTCCTGATAAAATGTCACTGCTGCCAGGTTATTTTTGGTTGGGTTGGGGAAAGAAAGAGAAGGATTCAGAAAAACACTACATTTAAAAATAGAAAAGTCCAGGTGAGGGGACTCTTTTCCTATTGCATTTCTACACACGGGCCTGAGACAAAACCCCTCATCCCAAACCCTTTTAGATTTCCCATGGCAAGAGCAAAAATCATCCCACCAAAGGATGTCCTGGGATTAAGATTAATCTGCTTCAAATTTCTCCTGGGGCAAATGTGGGGTTTCCAGCTGTGGAATCAATTTCATCTTATCCCATCATGAAGCAGCATCTTGGACTTTCTCCCCCAAAACCATAACAGGGCACCCTTGGCACTTCCCCAACGCCTCCCCCTGCTGCATGCACAGCTCCTCATCCACCTTTCTGAGCGCTCTACCACCTCGCTTGCCTGCAGCACTGTAGATCATGTCAAGGGTTTGAAGGCCAAGTCTACAAAGAGCTCCTACGCAACGCGCGGCATCAGCATGCAGCAGAAAGTCGGGTCCAACACACTGCACACAGTAAGCACACAGTTAGAGGTTATCTCACCCATTCCCAGGCTGGCCCATCATGATGTCCAGAAGACCCCAGGTTGCATGACCCCACTAGGGACACTTGACATTGCCCAAGGTCTTGCACAGCCAGGCAGGGAGCTTGGCCTGCTGTCTTGCCCCCAGATGCAGCAGTGACCACGAGCCCACGTGCACCATCAAAATCCACAGAATTATAGAGTTGCTTTGGTTGGGAGAGACCTCCAAGATCATGGAGTTCAACTGTTCCCCCAGCACTGCCAGGGCACCACTGACCCATGGCCCTCGGCACAACAGCTCCACGGGGGGCTTGGAAACCCCTCCAGGGGTCAGAGGGCCTCCACCCCTGCCCTGGGCAGCCTGGGACAGTCCTGGACAACCCTGGAGGAGGGGGGGGGAAGAAATTGTTCCTCAGCTCCAACCTAAGCCTCCCCTGGGGCAGTTTGAGGCTGGTTCCTCTTGTTCTACTGCTTGTTACTACTCCCAGCACTACACCAGCCAGACAGTAATGTCAAGGCCACTTTTAAATCTTTACGGTTTTGCCATCGCAGGAACACACATTGATTTGCAAGATGATGATCAGTAGTAGTATTATTATTACAACTATTTCATTTCCGTTTTAAATCCAGGAGGGAAAGCAAAGTGAAGGTGAAGTTGTGATGGTGTCAGATAAAGCACCGAGAGAGAAAAGAAAAGCAAGATGGGATGGGATGGGATGGGATGGGATCGTATGGGATGGGATGGAATGTCACTCTGGCATCACTCCAGTATCACTCTGGCATTGCCTCCGGTGTCACTCCAGCATCACTCTGGCATCACTCCAGCATCACTTTGGTATCACTCCAGCATCACTCCAGCATCACTCCAACAACACTCCAGCATCACTCCAGTATGATGCCAGCAGCACTCCAGCATTGCTCTGGTATCACTCAAGCATCACACTGGTAGCACTCCAGCAACACTCCAGTATCACTCCAGCATTGCTCCAGCACTGCTCCAGTATCACTCCAGCATTGCTCCAGCACTGCTCTGGTATCACTCCATTATCACTCCAGCATTGCTCCAGCATTGCTCTGGAATCACACCAGCATCACTCTGACATCACTCCTGAGGCCAATGTGCACAGGAAGGATGGAAGAAACTTCGGGAAGCCACAGTTTCATAGTCAGCAGTGAAAGATGGAGTGAGAAATAAATACATGAAGGGATGGGAGAGAAGAATTTATCGCCTGCTAAAGGTGCAGAGCATTTAAATTTGAGAGATAAATAATTTTATTTATGTTGATGCCAAAGTAAAGAAGATGTATGACTTTCTTAAGAATAACTCCCATCACTTTGGGCCGGTCAATGCTGAAAGGCACGTAATGATTTTGGTTTTATTATTTTGATTTCTTTTTCTCCCTTATACATGAAGATGGATGCACAGTAATGGCATCAGATTGTCAGAGCTGTAAATTAGGGGAGTGAGGAGACAGTGTTTCAGACCCCACCTCCTGAGCTGCATTGACAAACTTGTTCCAAACTCGGGCTGCGCTTTTTTCTTTCTCGGGGAAAATCCCTCTCCTGGTTTCGAGGCTTTCAATAAATTCTCCTTTTCCCACTTCTCATGCGATGTGACATACAGGGTATTATTGACTGCAACGCTCAGGTGGAATGAGGGAAATAAGGGAAAAAGAGGCTGGAGTGGAACCAGAGGCAAGGGTGGGGAAATACACTCAGAAAAAGGAAAATGAAGCTCGTGGATTTATCTGACTGAAAGCAGCAGCGTTGTGGGGATCCTTCTGCTGCTGTCAGTGGCTCATTTGTGGTGGAGTTGGGGGAGATGACAACAAGCAAACCAACCAGGGTAGTAAAAAATAGCAGAAAGGAGAAATATAATAAATAGGAGCATAAGAATATAAATAAGATGTGGTTGAAATGATCGGTGGGGCGAATGCCCCCTGCACTGCCTCTCCAGCCTTATCTAGCAGCACCACTCACAAGTCTAATGGCAATTAAACTGCAGCGAGAGGTTGTCATCCAGCCCTGAAAGAAAGAAGTGAAAATGTAAAGCATCCAGGGGGAGGCAAGAGGTGGAGGGATGAGCATCACGATGCTCCCGGGAGGCTGAAGCAGGGAGGTGAGAGGATCTTGCTGCTGGGGGAACTCCTGACAGAGCCGGGAAGTGCCGTGAAATCCCCCGTTGCAGCTTCCGAAGCTCGTTCCCATTGAGGACCACTTAAAGAGCAGCAGGGTTGGTAAGTGAGCGTCTCCTTCCCGGCGTGCCGCAGTCTGCCGCGTACGGCAAATAAACAAATGCAGCCTCCCACGTCCCCTCTGCGTGGTGCAGATGCGAGCAGGAGCCCAGCGAACGGTGCCAGGGCGAATCGCGCCAGAATGAGCCTCGTATGAGAGAACATCCATTGGATGGGTGGTTTCTCCCTGGGGTTTGAAGGCATCTTTAGCCAGGAGAGGAGATGGGAAGTGATCTGTGAGGTCTGAGAGCTGCCCATGTCCAGGCTGCTGTTCCCAGAATGTCACATCTACCATCAAGAGCTCATTGTGGCCTCAAAATCATAGAATCACGGGCTGCTTTGAGTGGGAAGGGACCTTGCAAGATCATCTGGTCCAACCCCCCTGCAGGGAGCAGGGACATCTGCACCCAGAGCAGGGTGCTCAGAGCCCCGGCCACCTCCCCTGCAATGGGGACAGGGATGGGGCAGCCACCACCTCTCGGGGCAGCCTGGGCCAGGCTCTCACTACCCTCAGCAACAACAATTTCTCCTCCTCTCTGTTCCTCTCCTCTCCTCCCTTGAAAGTCTGTCCCCATCTTTCTGCCAGGCCCCTTGAAGTGCTGAAAGGCCCCCAGAAGGTCTCCCCAGGTGGAGCCTTCTCCTCTGCAGGCTGAACCCCCCCAGCTCTCCCAGCCTGGCTCCCAGCAGAGGGGTTCCAGCCCTCCCAGCATTGCTGGGGCTCCTCTGGTCCCGCTCCCCCAGGTCCCTGTCTCAGCTGTGCTGACGACTCCCTAACGCAGGTTTGGGTGACAAAAGTGGTTTTCATTCCAAAGCTCCTCCCATCCCACCTTTGCTGTGAGTTTGGTGTCTCCATGGGAAAGATTTTCCCAATTTATCTCCTTCATTCCAAGGGACAAAAAAAAAAAAGCTGATGCAGGACTTTGTGAATCATCGGAGTGCTCTGTTTTCTGAGATATCTATATATATATATTACCCCCTAATTCAGAAACCTCAACAAATGGCCAGTGGCAATGTGTTCAAAATGAAGCGACTGTAACGTGAAAAATAAACTGTCAAGAAATAACCCCTGAAATCAAATGTGCTAAGTTGTTTGGTTTGTTGGTTTGTTGTTTGTTTTTTTTTTAAAAAAAGGTGTGAGCCATCCAAAATAATTCCTGTTGAACTCCAATATGGAAAAGAAAAACCTGATCAATGCAAAAATAATGATTTGGGTTGCAATTGGTCATTCCCTTTGCTTTGGGAGCTGCCTGCTCCTCCCCGTTCCCAGCAAACATGCTTTAAATTGTCCCTGGCGAGCTGGAGAAACCCAGAAATCACCAACCTCACCCCAGACCCCCCTCCCAAGGGCTGATTTCCCTGAGGCTGGGCATTGTGGGGTTGCTTCCAGCACCCTTCCCGTGGGAAAGCCAGACAAGGTGGGATGTCATGGAACGGGTTCGGCTCAGTAGGGACCTTAAAGATCATCTAGTTCCAAATCAGCCTCCTGAGGGCTGATTCCTAGGGGGGTGGGTTCACCCCTGGGTATTCCCACCCAACGCTGGGTTCGGGGGGGAGGCTCTGCCCAAAAAAGCATCTTTCCCTTTTCCTAAAGGTCCCAACAAAGACTCCACCATCGTTTGGGCAAAGCAGGCGGACGGCTGCGTCTGGGCAGAGCGTCGCCAGCCGAACAG
>VWZY01011134.1:0-19507 GCA_013399075.1 Chloroceryle aenea
GGTCTCAGCCCCTCTAACTATGAAATCATGGCAATGCAGTTACATTGCTGACCAGCTCGGATTGAGCCATGTGAGTCACATACACTTGCACACTGAAACCACACATTTTTCTTTGTCAGGAGATAGCTCTTATCCCAGCTATAACTGTTAACAGCCTTTCTGAGTCATCTTAAAGCTATTCACATGCTATTACCCATGCCTAGAACACAGTATCCAGAAGACACTGCCACATAACAATACCGATCTGTCTATTCCAAGGTTAAGTCTCACAGAATACTAAAGTGGCAACTGTTTCATTTTGTTTTCATTCTGGGAAGGATAATACAGTTTTGTATCAAGGTCTTCAAAAAAACTACCAGTACTTTGGCTTTTTTTTTTTTTTTTCTTATTTTCAAATTTCATTTCAAGGTACTAAAATAACAGAAACAGACACCTTGTTATGACAAACACAACACCTCTTACAAAAATGTGTTTCTTTTCAATATCTTTATGTCTTCAGCTCTTTCTTGAAGTTTAGCCGACATGACAGAGCTTTGTATTTATTATTGCTAACTATAGTTAGAAAATACTATATTCATGATAATACTGCCTGCAAGTTGAGTCACCTTACTTGCAAGGAAGTCTGCTATCTTTAGCCTTTAATCCAATTTCCTTATGTAGTATTTTACACTTCTGTATTATGCAAAGGAAATATTTCTAAGAGACATCTGTATACAAAACCTGCTCGAGCATATTATAAACAACACCCTTCTAGAACAACTCAACAATCAAAGAATTTACACAGCTGCTGCTTAATCAATACATCAGCATCAGAGTATGCTGATGGTGTAAAGAAACCATTTGCAATTTTATTAAGTGGCAAATGCCTTTGCTTATATGTTCTCGGAGTTACTCTTCTTTTGTCCATCTTAATTTTAAATATTTGCTTAAATGACTTAAGTTTAGTTTTACCTCACTTCAGCATCAGTTTCATAAGAAAGACCTATGATGGGAATTACTTTCTATTGATATCAACAGGCAATCAAAGCTGTATTCCAGATGTATGCCGCTAGAAAAATTGTAGGATGAAGGCAGGTGGACAGATCTTTTACTTTCAACAGTCCATATTCCTAAATCCATGAAATGACATTTATTTCCTAATTATAACTGCACTATATTTTATTAGACACGTTCTTCCTTTACATTACAGGATGATAGCCATAAGGAGTTCGCAAAGCTTTTACAGTTACAAACCCCAAGTGTTCCCTTTTTTCCACTAAAGAAAGTTCCACCACTAAAGAAAACTATCATCACAGACACACACCTTTGTCAGACTTCTTTTCACTACAGCTGTATCCAGCCAGGCAGGTACTCCAGACTACTTCTACAGTAGTCCAGGGAACAGACATGGCCTTTTCTAAAGAACTGTTCTTTTCTAAAGAACAGTTCATCAGTCCTTCCATATATTAAAAAAAAAAAAAAAAAAAAAAAAAAAAAAAAGAGAGATAGGAATGTCCAGTCTTGCTCTGTGTGTTGACTCTCCAGATGACTCAGGACACCTAGGCTAAAAGAACACCTCCATCCCTTTAATGCAACACCATGCTGAACCCCTAAAAAGGCAACATACAAAATCTACCCCAAATCCATTTGTGTAACAAAGTTCTGCATTCCTGAAGGCTTTGACTGTAAAATACTAGAAATAAATTGAGCTAAAGGAATTTCTAAAAATAATCAGTCAGAAGCATATTAAACCATTCTTGAATAATTTACAGGTGGTAATTTTGATGAGGTGATATATCACTTGTGAATATAACCATTTTTTTCATTAGCATTTTAGAGTTAATTTCTACAAATGAATTCACATTAAAAGCTCACTGTACTGTACAAGATTGAGTCCTACATCTATGAAGAGTATTTGGCAACAGTAAAAGTTTCCAGGTTTAGTTGACATATTATGGCTTAAGGTGAAAGAATTAAACAAATGGGAATTAATGTTTGTTTCATATTTTAGATACCTTTCAGTTTATACGCTAAAGCTCTCCTAACTTTTCAGTAATAAATCTGCTGCTTTAAAGCCTGCTATCAGAGCTACATATCTCTGAGTGGCTTCACAGTATGCCCACAGTTTTTTATTGTGGGTACCCATGTTCTTGCTTATTTTCTCTGATTTTAAATTAGAAAACAGTAATGAAAATACTTGAAAAAAAAGGGATATTTACAATTTTTGAGTGAGTGAAATGGATACTTCAATCTCTAAACTTAATATAAACTATAATTCAAATACACCACAAATATCCAAAGAATACTAAATCTGTGGAAAGTAATAATAAGACAGCTCCCTGATGCCTTAAAGCACTTTTCCTATGTTTCCCAAACTGAAAAGTCGAATTATATTTGAAGTTTCATATATATGCTTTAGCATCTTGTTAAAGATAAATCTTCATTCTATGCTGTGCTGGCTAAAAGCCTCTAATATAAGATAATGCAATCCCAAGATTCTGCTTAACTTTCCATGGAAATGAGACACCTACTTAGCTTTTAGCACAGCTGCTAAAGTACAGAACACATCTCGGTCCACATAACAGTTGGACAAAAAGTTTATGAACTGCACTTAATTTATTTTTTTGGGCGGGAGAGTTCTGCCTCCCTGCACTAACATAAGCAGCAACCTATTAAAAGATAAGAGTGAAAACTAGGGTCAATAAAGTATTAATTTTAGTTTTAAAATATACACTTAATCATAGAAAATTATAATTAACAATTTTTCCTATTTTGAAAACAGTACTTACAGGTTTTGTCACTGAAAACTCCAAAGCAACATAGCACTAGTGACAGGCCTTGGTAATGCCCAGGGGAAGTAATTTTAGATTTTTGCAAAAACAAAAGGATAAGCACATGCATCTTGGTAACAGTATCCAAGATTCCTTTGGAAAGCCTTCTACATTTTGTCAGAAGAGTCAAACAATTGCTCATTTATCTGTTAAGTATCTCCCAAAATTGTTTTCTTTCATTCAACAGTAAAGCAGAACTTAATGCAAGTATATATACTTCCAGCTCTTAGCCACGTACAGCACAGGAAATTAAAAGGCAGCATATAGCTGTGGAGCAGCGAGGGAAGATGCGGTCAATCAATGTGATTGATAAGCGAACTTCGTTTATTAGCTGTCAGTGCAGTACTTATATACAGTCACCTCATTAGTAGTCACACCTGTCCATCCTCTATTGGTTCAATCCACAGGGTCTCTTAGCATAACCCAACCCCTCTCGCAGTAACAGAAGGCTGCTACTTTCTCATTCCACAATATTCTATTATTGTACAACTTATCAGCTCAAGGTCATGCTATTCTTGTAAGTTTCTTGCAAGGATTGCAGCTGTGCTTAACAGGTTGCTTCAGATGACATTTCTCTTAAAGGTACATAACTCTTGTCTTTTAGCCATTCTACAACATATAGCATTTTTTTTCTGCTGACAAATGCACAGAAAATAAATGAAAATACCTTTTAGTTATGTGGATAACATTTCCCATGATGAGTATGTTTGCATGCTTAACTAAGTGCATTAACATTTTGGTTTAGATCAGGAATAGACTCTTGAACCAAACATCTCTTACCACCTTTCACACTGCCTTGTTTTGCATTGCAGAATAGTCTCAGAGGACAAAATTGCATCCCTTTCAAATTAAGGTAAACTGACATTGTACTTCAGAAGTATCTGAATCTCAAACTGCTATCAACAGGGCCAGATTAGAGCCAGTCTGAGGTAAATCCCTTGAAACATGCATAAACATGCATATTTCAGGTCTTTAACCACAGTTTCATTCATTTGTATTCCACTACACTGGTTGCTAATGCAGACACAGCTTTTACACACCAGAAACAATCCCGGTATCCTCAGCAGACAACTGGAATATACTCATGATAATGCACTGTGCAGATATATGTTGAGGCAATAACTGCATATAAATTTGCCAACCCTGTCAAATTGAAGAGAATTTCTCTTTCTCTTCAATCTTAAAAGCTTGTGTCCTGCCTGTGAAGAAATTGTCCAAACTGGTCCAGCAACTCCAAGAGAACACATTTTCTCCTCTACAGACTGGTGTATCAGTTATCACAAGTGCTATACAGAGTCAGGTCAAAGACAAAGGGAACCATGGGTGCATGCTATGTTCTACCTGCATGACCACTGGGAGGGCATGAGGAAGAGGACTGATGCCCCTACATGGGCTTCTAGGTTGGATGTAGGTGAATTGTGAGGAAAAGCAGCAGCCAAAAAGCATACATCCAGGAAAGTTATTCCCCCAGATGCAACACAAAGTCTGAGGACACTTTCACTTCTGGTCCTGATGAAGTGACTTCTGGTTTGCATTTACAGGAATCAGGTAATGACTGCTCTAACTAGCAACAGAGGGCCTCCACCTCCAGCCAAGCAGAAGAAAGGGACAGCTAGGTTTACTGGACTGTATGGAACAGATTGCCTGGCACATCAGATCCATGCGAGTATAATGTTTTGGTTGACACTGGTGCACAGTGCAACATAATGCCATCAGAGTACATGGGGCAGAAGCCATCTGGATTTTTGGAATGACAGGGTGTCCCAGCTGGTATTTTGGTTGGAGACTTAAGTAAGCCTAACAGGGAACAATTGGCAGAAGCACCCTATTGGGTCTTATAGACCATATACACCACTCTATATGGTCAACATCCCAGATGCTCTGGGCATCCTTGGCATACACTACCTCAGAAGAGGATACTTTGAGGACCCAAAACTGTATTGGTGGGCCATTGGTGTAGCTAGCATGAATACAAAGAAAATAAAACAGCTATCTACCTTGCCTGGCCTCTCAGGTGATCCTTCTGTCACAGCATTTCTGTATGTTAAAGAACAGCAAGTGACAACTGCTACAGTAATGGTGGCAATAACACACCATCCAAAACCCCCTGGTTGCCACCCACGAACTGAGTCATCAACTGGTGAATGAAGAATTCATCAGCAAGACGTAGTAACTCTAATAGTACAGTGTTAAAGTCTGATGGAGGGTGGAGACTAACAGCAGACCACTGTGGCCTGAAGAAAAACACTCCACTCCTGAGTACTGCCATACAGGACACACTAGAACTCCAGTATGAACTAGAATCAAAGGCAGGCAGGTGATATGCCACAGCTAACATTGTCAATGCTTTTTTTTCTATTCCTTTGGCAGCAGAGTGTAGGCCACAGTTTGCTTCCACATGAAGGGGTGTCCAAAACCTGGACCAAATGCAAACATCTTGCCGTAACCAAACAATCCAAACAGGGAACACTTCTCTGACACAAAGGACAATGGCTAAGATACAAAAACAGGGAGGCCTGACAGACCAAATTTATCACAGTACCATGAATGTGCTGATGGAAACATCACATGATTGCTGTGGCAGAGGTGACTACTGGATGGTTAGAAACATACCCTGTTACCAATGCCACCCCCAAAACAGCTTGAGCTTTGATAAATAAGTTTTATGACAACATAACACCCCATAAAGAACTGAATCAGAGAATAGAACTCATTTCTGAAATCACTTCATAAACATCTAGGCCAAGAAACACTGCAGTGATTTGGTATATCACATCCCCTGTTGTGCACCAGTCACCAGGAAGACTGAATGATGCAGTGGACTGTTCAAGACTGCACTGAGCAATGGGTACTGGGACATTCAGGCACTGTGATGTACATTTACTAGAAGCCACATATCTGATAAATACTAGAGAATCTGATAACACACCTAGTCCCGCTCAGACAAGCCCCCTACATAATGTGGCACACCCATGGAAATGTCTGAGGAAGTGTGGATTACTCCTTGCTTGGGAAAGGGCAAAGCCATTCATAGGATTGATACTGCTCAAGAACCTACGTGCATTTGGTGGCTAAGGCAGGAGGATGGAGAAATTGGACACATACCTGGAGGAAAAATAACCCATAATTTGAGTTGTCACCATATCTGTATTTCATTGAAAAGTACCACAGCAGGAGCCATCCAAACAAGTGAAAGATAAGCCTTACATGGAACCTGTTAAGTGTGGTAGAGACCCACCCTGAGCTGGCTTCTCCACCCAGCAATTCAGCACAGCCCATCATCTCTCCCCTCTCAAATGACCATCACAACAGACAGAGCTTAAGTCATGCACTTCTTTCTTCCCCATCCTGCTGGAGTTGAGTGGCAGAGGTAGCATGAGTAAGAGACTGGTGACTGTTTAGTCGCTGTCTGGATTCAATCCACACTAACAACTTTTTTTTCAAGACAGAGTCAAACTCCTGATACTTCATTCAAAGTTTATCTGTACAAGGGATGCTGGAATAATTTTTGTTTGTTCTATAAATCATGATTTTGGCAAAGTGAAAGTGACATGCAGTTAAATTTGTTATTTTGTGCATTTACCCATCAGTGCTAACTTCCTATAAAGCCTTGCATATATACACATGCAAATATATTTTTCATATAATCAAACAATTTTTTGTTCTTATAGCTCACATCTCCCTGCTGAGTTTAACAAATGAGTAAAATGAGCAGTTAGATATACAAACCTGTATGCTACCAATATAGCTGAAATCTAACTTAATTTTAAATTCCTCTGTAAACATCTGTTCCTAAAAAATGTCCACCCTTTAAGCAATTATAAGTTTAGCAGGGAGGAAAGAAGCATCTAAATTGTTTCTTGTTGGTTTGTTTTTTTTTTTTCATTTCTCTTCCCACTGAAAGACTTTGGGACATATATTACTTTCTCAATTTCTCATCTTCTTTTCTACCCCCTTCTGTCTCTCACAAATTATTTCCATCCTGCATGTATGCCTTCAAAATATGAGCTGCTTGCCAGAAGATGTGTCCTAACTTCAAAACTAGACCAAAGTTATAACAGTTATTCCTGTCAAACACCATCAGGAACCCTGTAATTAACAATCTGTTTTCCTGAGGACTGCTGTCACTCAGCATAAATCAGAAAATGTGTTTTCTTAAACATTTAATTTTCTCCTTATGAAAAAATAACTTTTTCTTTCTTTTTTTTTTTTTTTCGGTCTAAGGTAATGGAGTACACAAACCAAGGACACTGACGATATCATATTTTCTTCCTCATAGTTGAACATCCCTCACCAATTTTTATTTTGCTACACAAATTGATTCTGACTTGAATAAAGCATACAGATATATACAGACTGAACTTGAGCCACATTGAGGTAGATTGATCTATTGTCCTGGAGATGCATCACTAGTAGCAGGACCACACATGGTAAGATTTTTCCAAGGAATATACAAAGTTTTAGTGACAAATTAGGTAATGCAAAAGGGTAATGCATAAAATTTAAAAGAATATTGTAACACCATACCAAACTAATGCCAAGGGAGTCCTAAAAGATCCTGGGTCAAATAAGAATGACAACCCCTTCATATTCTCCCATGGTAATGTCCATCATATTCAATCTGCTAGTCCTTAATAGCACACTGACTTTCAATTTCAATAGTAAGGAGAAAAAAAGTGATACTTGGGACCTTAAACTTCAGTTACACACATCAGGCATCCATCTCACAGTTGTCCAGGTGAGCTGAAATTTACCACAGACTGAAGTGTCACAAGTGCACTGGCAGAAAGATATGGAGAAATAACTAATTTCAGGTTATGGGTCATAATTCATAGGTCCGAGAAGCCTAAAATGCTTAATCAGCAAGACATCTTTCAGAACAGTCTGGTGTTATCTATATTTGCAGAATTTAGCCTCAGAGAAGAGCATCCCAGCGTCTTTAGACTTTTCACTCCTGATAACAACACAGCCCTAAAGAAAAATCACATCAACAGACTAATAAGATAATGCACACAGAACTGCTTATTTTCATTTCAGTGCAAGATATGCAACTTCATAGGTCTATGAAAGGGATTGTATGGCCTGGTAGCTGCAACAGGAAGTAACATCATTTGATGACATGGAAAATCCTTTCCTATCATGTAATCCCAGCCCAATTTGGCTTCAAATTCTTAGGCAACTCTCAGAGTAGACAAGGTAATGTGCATACTCTAGTGTGGATACTAAATATCCAGTAATGTCTCAAGATACAAATGTTTGGGGTTTGTCATTGAATAAATGATAAAAATAAGCAAAGTCTTGAGCAAATAATAATCCTAAATTTTTACATTAACCTTAAGAACAAATTCAGTAATACATACAATTTACATTCTAAAAAATCCTCTAGTAAAGGAATACACATTCATGCCCTACAACAGATTCACTTGGCTTGCTTTCCCTGTTATACCATGGAGTTTACACAGTTAACACCAAACAGTAACATTCATATGTTTCATAGAAATAATAATAAATCGACAGTTAAGAACTGCCTTCAATGATCAAAATTCCACAGCTGCATAATTAAATAATTGAAACAGACTGGCTACTAAACCCAGGTTACTGTTTTCTGTGCAGAGACTGCAAACAGCACAGCAAGCAGAGAGATAAAACAGACTGCAAATCTTCCATAGCCCTAATTAATGTAACACAGGTTACTTGGCAAGCTCCATTTATAATAAAGTAACTCCTTATTTTTGATTTCATGTTTATTTTGCCAGATGATCAGAAAACATTAAATGCAGGTAATTCACCACTGCTTTACAGAATTTTAAAGTTTCAGTGTAAGTTTCATTAACCTTCTCCACATCAGTTTGTGGCTTTGTTGGAAATAATGCAGTATGAAGCACAGGACATTTCAGTCTAATAACTCAGTCTTTAATTACCATGTTTTATTAAACAAAGACGTATTTACAGTGATGTTTTATTTAATGGCTATAACACAGTAAGCAAAAAATAAAACATATCATTAAAATAAGCATTCCTGGGGCAAGATATTTACAAAAGATCTTGTAATTCTTTTGAAGAAATAGCTCTTCTACTATCAATAGATATACTAACATAAATTCAACTTCAACCCAAGTAATTGCAAATAATCAACAAAACTACTTGTATACTTAAAATAATAAATAATTAAACCAGTACTTTGTTAAATATCAAGTATCTACTTCTGGATTTATTTTTACAATGGTTCTACTTTTATGTAATCACTCAAAGAAAACTGTTTTCCCCAGGGACTAGTTTTCCTAACCTAACATCAAGGACTGAAGACCTGAGCAGCTGTACATACTTCTCCACAATCCCCTTCCTCTCTCCATCATAGCAAAGCATAAGGCACTACTTGTGGCAAGTCCAATTTTGTTTTTTATATATTTATACATCACCAAAAAAACTATTAGACATGCAATATGCATCTTTAGTAAATCAAAGTAACTGTAGAACTATTCTGTTTTCAAATCTAACACACATTTTTATAAAGCTTTAAAGTAATCACAATCGACTTTTACTCAACTACAAGAACAATACATCATAACACTAGCATAATCTCTGAATTAAGGATCAACAGTCCAGTGAGTAATATTTTATAACCTGGGGGAAATAAAGGTCAGCAGAGAGCAACTTCATTCTTGAAGAGCTTTCCAAAGTATTGAAGTAATAACCAGCTGTGTTTAACAATACTGTTTTTTTTCACCAGGGGTAAAACATTTTGACAAACATCTAGTGCAAAAAGGCAAGTAAACAGAGGAATTCAGAAATACTGCTCAGGCATTTAGTGAATCTGTTAGCTAAACTAAAGGTTTTCTGCAGCTGAGACTAATGGACATTAAGGGCAACAAGAAGAGCATCTACTGCTATACAAGTACTAAAAGGCTGAGCAAGGAAATTGTGGGCTCATTACCACAGGAGGCAGGTGCTTTAGCAGCAGACAAATTAAGGATTAGGTACTCAGTGTTTTCTTTGCCTCAATCCCCAATAACAAAGCCTCTTAGGCCTCTGTGTTCACTTGAAGTTTAAGGCAGGATAGTACCAGCAGTGGGTGGGGATTGAGTCAGAAATCACTGGAGAAAACGACTTATACAAATCTGTGGGTTCAAGTGAGCTACATTCAAACATTCTAGAGAAACCACCATTGCCCTCACAAGGTGAGTCTTTCATCTGTCAAAGGCAATGAAGATCAGGGAAGATATTGATCTATTGATACAGAGCCAAGGGATACAGTGACACAAGTAATTCAACTTCAAAACATTTGATCTGGTGAGGACAAAGTCTACATAATTACCTATGGAAGGCTGTCATTTTGCAGATACTGGAATACAACAACACATAAGACTGACTAAACTAATGAAATGACCATTAACTGTAGACATTGGCTCTTATGCTTACCATACTGATAACTAAGAATATCAGGATAATAAAAATAAATGTTAAGATAGCATTTTCAAACCCCTAAAGCATTTAATGAAGTTTTTTACAATCCAACCCAAAAGCTCTAAGTCTTGAACTAGTCTTCCACATCTAATTCACTATTAAATTTCAATTTCAGTTTAACATAAGAAGCTTGTGTGTCAATAATGCAGAGACAAATGGAATTGACAAACTGCTATTAATACGATATACAGTCCTAAACTAATAGCAAATTAATCCAGTCTCTTCTATAGACTGTACATTAACAAATTCACAGCTGAAGAATCTCATACGGTTTCCATAAACAAAATGCTAATCTTTAGAATAAAATACTGAAGTGAGGTGTAAGCGTGCACTTAAGTTTACAGTATTCATATTTCAGACTATAAATTAATGTAATTTTTAAGGAAAATTATCAATACAGATACTTTCAACACTGTTTTCCAATTAAAGGCTTAAGATAAATTTTCTGGAACTACACAGAAGTGTACTGTAAAACATCTCACTGTAGGGTATTTAAACATTTCTCTGTTTCCCAGAGCTAAATGTAGAAGGATGACTTTTAGAAAGGTCAATAACACTCAATGGCATGCCCTCATTCTTACGCATAAAGTATGAGGATGACCACTTTTGATGGAAAGAACAAATGTCAGCAGCTATCCTTTAAGGATACATACCCTCTCATGACATAGTCCTTTCTTCCACCACTGTGACAAAATCCTCTTATAAATCTATCTCAAAGCAAAGCTGACATGGTGCACATGTACTAGTGTATGCTACAAATCCTGGCAAAGGCACTGAGTGTTAAAGGGAAGTGCTGACAATGTAATTTCTTTTGATAACCATAGTCTTTTGAGATGATGTACTTTCCTTATCACCTGAAAGTCTTGATACACTTACATCCTTAAATTCAGGTTCTCTCAAAACTTATTCTTCTACTAGCTCACCCGCTCTTGCATCCATCCTGGAATATTTAAGTGAATGACTTTTCAAATTAAAGCATTAAAATTTTATCACAAATTACAGCCCACAATGGTTGATTGTATAAATGTGAAACCTATGGTACCTTTTCTACAATGTTTTCTTTCAACTTCACTGTCCACATTTAGTCTTCTCTACTGCTAAGCAAGGGAGTGGAGATAAATTGAGGAACCAAAAAATGGAGAAGGTAGTGCTTCATTCATACCCCATCTATTCTAATCAATCTTAGAACACAAAACACAGTCTAAATGACAACAACAACAACATTATCAAGAAAATTATTTGTTAGCTATACAATTTCTGTGAAATGGTCTTACTCATACTTTAGTATGTTAAATCAAAACACTTATAGCTAATATTTTCTATATGTAACTAGCAACTGAAGTACAAGTAACAATAATTACTCCCAAAATGGCATGTGGGTTTTTTCCACCTAAAAATCACACGAAGTTGGGACTTGGCCAAAATATTTCTCTAAAGCAATGGTAGTTCTGACTCGACATTTGCAAATGAACTAGTATCCTCATATCACCAGCAAGACATTCACCACTTATTTTAGAGAACTGAAGGATGACAGTATCCTTGAACTCATTCTCAGGCAGAAGACTGGTTATCCAAGGATCTTTCAACACTATCAAAGGACATGGTTGGGCCTGACACTGCTGATAGGTTTGTATAAAATTGTTCACAGCCAAGGGTGACAATATATTCCGTTTACAAATCCTTCTCTTCTACTTCTATATCAGACTTGGGTTTATCATATTAATAGAAAAGGAGAAATACTAAAGAAAATGTAATGCAAGGTTGCTTTGAAATTATTTGGGTTTTTTTTCCTCTTTCTTTTACTGGCTATTTATGCAAGATCATAGCCTACCTCAAATTTCTTTGATTTTCATTATTGTGTTCTTTTTTAAAATTTAGAACAGGGACTTTCAAATTCGAAGCTCAGCTACTCACTAAATAGAAATGCTTATGCACTTCTGATAAGTTTCCATTCCAAAAATCTGTTGGTTTGGGATTAACTCAGAGCATCTCTCTCCCGCATCTTCTGTAAAAAGATGCACTGAAATAAAATTAATGATGGAATGTTCATGTCTGCATCTTTCTAATTTGGTGTCATAATTCTTTCCATATCTATCTTTGCTGCTCTCACTTTCTAATCTGAACCTTTTCCATACTTTTAAAAGCTGTCCCTCTACCAATATTGTCAATATTGGAGAAACCACAACCACTGAGAAATAAATAAAAACCTTTACATTGTGACTTCTGATAGAAACACTGGATTATCTCAGTTCTTGTGGGAATGTATTGTTTGTTTTTTTAATGTGATGTGACTTCAGGTGATTCTATTTGCTTAGGTGGCATAATATTTTATAATTCCACAAAGTGCTGGGTAAACACTTTTCCTTAACAATTTGTAGTGGCTCTGCTTTATAAGTATCTATTTCAGAAATTGTAGACCATGGTCAATATTGCTATCTTTGCTGTCAACATGCTTTTACAGTTTCTTGCACATTTTTTGAACTTGTTTCCTCACTTTCTCATTTGTAAAATTAATCTTACAGAATTTAGCTTCTTCATATGGTAATGTGAAAATTAGTGTTTGACAAGCATAGTTATTTATTTTTTGTTGTGTTCCTTAACAGCCTGGTATTCAGAAGAAACTATCAAGAATCAGCATTTGCTGGTCATTACAATATATTTACCATAGAAAAAGTGTATTATTGGCAAGCACAGATGTCACTGCGAGGCACAGGTGATATGAAAAATTTAGTGGCAGTAATTACAGCTGTCATATGACACAAAATATCTTCCTATCAATGCAATAAATGACATAGAACTACTCTGAAATATTATGGCTTACTGAACAAATGTAGGCAGTCGAATTTCAATTCGGCAATAAGATTTATGCACAGAAATCCTTGGGGTCATGTAGGATTTACTGCAAGACAGCACTGGAGGCAAGTATCCTCAATATCACAAATTCCTCACTTCAAATTTCATGCAAGAAATGCTTACATTTCTCTCAACATATCTGTATATCTTTGTTTTTCCATTCAGTCATTTAACTGTAATCCATCATTATGTCTTATTATAATGCAATCACAGAAGTGAAAACCTTGTACTTCATCTCTCAGCTCAACTGATTCCCAAGTCCAGCAGCTATTTGGGTTTGGTACACAGTGCCATCAAGAAGCAAGTTTTCAAAGAGAGCATACTTGGTTTATGTACCAATACTTTGTTTTATATAGTTAAAAAATGCTGCAGATTCAGTTTTCTGAGGCATGTGTTTTTTTCCCCCGGGCATACAACTTTCATTTAGTGGGGCCAAACGCATTGCCAGTTTAAACAAAAGCTTAGCCTTCAACATTTATACAGTCTTTTGTTGCTAAAGCCTCTCTAAAGGTCTCCTGCATCTCATCATATCCCCATTTTCTGTTTCTGTTTTATTGAAAAAAGCATCATACAACTTTACTTGAGTCAGACATCTGCATTCAAAATACATTAATGGACACAGCACTTCTGGTTCCCACTGCAAGGACAGCAAAAAGCTGATTCAGGATTGGATGCGAAAACACCCCAGGCATCTCTGTAGCAGGATCTTGCTTCTCTGGAGGACTGTGGTACTTGTTATTTGGGCTGCAAGGCCATCAGATGAGGAAAACAAAGCCTTAAGGAAGGACATTTACAGGTAGGATCTTGAGTCTGAGATACAGCTGATACGGCAAGTTCCAAATATCTATCCTTTTCATGATGGAGTCATGAACCCTTTTTTTTTTTTTTGCCTCCTTGCCAAGGTGGAAAACCAACCATTTACCAAAGCAGACATAACATCAGCTTCATTTTTTTGTGGAGTGTGGCTTTTCCCCAAGTCATGCAACTTTCATTTAGTGGGGCCAAATGTATTGCCATTTTAAGCAAAAGATTAGCCTTCAACATTTATGCATAGAGTAGTCTGTTTCTGTACAGGCACCCCACCACCTGGTTTGGGTCTGATATTTTTTTTTGGTGGTTTTGTTTGGTTGGTTTGGGTTTTTTGTGTGGGTGTTTTTAATTTTTGGTTGGTTGGTTGGTTTGTTGTTGTTGTTATGTTTTGTTTATGTTTAAGACTAAAATCTATTTAAACTGATGAATTTATCCTTTTTTTTTTTCTTCTACGACCAAAATTAGGAGCTGCACATGCAATGACAGAAAAGCTTCCTTTCCAGTCTCATTTTTAACCTACTATCTTTCTCCAATTACTTTTTCAATTAAATATGATGTACTCAAGTTAGGCATTCAAATAAATGCAATATAATGAAGTGCTGGATTGCTCACTGTGTAACCTCATTAGCATGAGATTAATGTAGTGATAAACAGATTGAACTGTCCTTAACTGAGCATCAGCTGCTATCTTACAAGGATGTTGTGCACATTAGCTCATACTTCTGCTGCTTTTTTAGTTTCAAGGCCCTGCTTGAGTAATTCTTGTCTGTCGAACATTCTTCAATAACCTTAGTTCTCTCATCATATGACTTGTGACAGTGACTATATTTCAAGACTTTAGCTATTCACTAACTATTGTATTATAGCAGCATCACTGTTCTGCATAAGACTCGTTCTCCAGGCCCTTCACAAGCTTAGTTGCTCTTCTCTGGTCCCAGTCCAGCACCTCAATGTTCTTCTTGTATTGAGGAGCCCAAAACTGAACACAGTCCTAAAAGTGCGAAATACCTCAGTTCAATCTTCATTTGCACTAAAATACTGCCTGGCACTACCAGTAAAGTGGATGAAGTAGTTCTGTTATGGAGCCAGAGATTAATACTACTCGAGGTACAGCACAAATACAAAAACATTTCCCTTCAGGTAAATTTCTTAAGTGCGTATATTCCAATACGCGATATATAGAACAGTCACATCTTCAATGGCATAGACCCATTGCATTCTTCTTGCACATGACCAGCAGTTTTGGTCTTCATTGTTTTTTAATTCTTTACACATTTTCCTGTGTCCAGTTTAATGAATATTTGTTCCTTTTAATAGTGTGAGATACTAAAGTGCTTAAAAGCAAATAGAGAAATAAATATCCATGGGAAGAGATTAAAAATTTTGTTTGGAAGACCTTCAGAAGATTTGTGGAAGTGGAGTAATTCTTAGATGTACAAATAAATAGCTGTTAATCACCGATGAAACTTCAATGTTAAGTATATAAAGGTGTTCTCTTTTCTGCTCAAATATATGTAGATGAGCTTGGTGCTAAGAAAACTCCCCTGCTTTTGCAGGGCCTTCCTTCACATTTTGAGCTGGCCTTAAGATGCTACTCTCAGCACTCCAACTGGCAGGGTTAAATGTCCTAATTATAAATTCCATTAAATCTCATCAAGTTGTGCCAAGATATCTGGCTCCTTGCCAGTAGTTCAATCTGAAACGTCAGTCCTACAGGCTCCCAAAGTAAAAAGCAGACCTGGACTGACTCTACATCAATCAAGAGGCTTTTTTTTTCATTTGGAAATCATGATAGCCCTTACATTTAAAGGCCAAATCTGAGACTATGACAGACAGTTGTTTCAGGGGTATGCAGGCTGAGAACATTAATGACTCTGACAATGCATGCATGAAGAAAAAAAACAAAGAGATACCTTAACAGATTTAAAGATTTCTTTAAAGATTTCTGTAGTATGATATCAGAAACAAAACAAAACCCAACCTATTATAATTGGATGTTTGCATTAAACACTATAAATTGCAAATTGTGACAGAAAATATAGCCACGGGTGTATCTGTTTAAATAAAGGCATAGAAATTCTTTTTAGAATTTAGTATGCTAATCTCAGAGTTGAAATGTCAAATTGTTTCATAAAAGAAGACAGTCTTAACTGCAAAGAGTACATCAATATCAGTTTGCACAGAATTGGAACTCTTGAAAAATAATATGTAGATTTACATTGTCAGACATTATATGTTCTTAGTTAAATGGACCCATTGCACAGGAGTCTTCAATCTCAAATTGGATATACTATCTGACCCACAAGGACTTTATTAATTAGTCATGATTAAGGCTGATTTGAAAATTCTGAATTTAGCTGAAGAAGTTCAGGTGTTTTCTATCACATACTTGGACAAAGAAATTAAAACTTCTCTGCAATTTAGCCAATCCCATTATTAAAGCACAAAAGGCAATTAAATTAGAAATAATAAAGATTTCTCATTTGAAATATACACCTTATTGTTCTTTATTTTTTCTAAAATTCTCTATAAACTACCACAATATTTATAGTAGTCCTGCTATACGCAGAAACATAAGTAGCCCAGATGCAAAACAAAAACATAGTAGATACTCCCACTTTGTAACTTAGCTTTACTCCCTTGCTATAGCACTTCCGAACAACCAAAGTAGGAACATTTTATGTAAAGTTTCAAATCTTGCTAAGTTGAATTAACATTGAAATATTGAACATTTTTAGGCTCAAATTCCAAAACACTGATTATCACAGAGAAAAACCAACTAACCAACCAACAACAAAAAAACCCAACAAACACAAAAACTTCAGCATAACCCACCCCCCCCAAAAAAAACAAACAAAAAAATCCAAACAAACACACAAATACCACACACACAAAAACCCTAAACCAACCAAACCAAAACCAAACCAACCACACAATTAAAAAAAAAAAAAAAAAAAAAAACAAAAAAACCCAACAAACAAGCCAACAAAAAAAACAAAACAAAACCAAAACCAAAACAAACCAAACCAAAAAACAAACAAACAAACACACACTAAAAAAAAAAACCCAAAACATAAAACCACTTATTAAACCAAAACTACTCATCACTCTTCTGGATACTCAAGAAATAACACCTGGCATTCTCCAAATACTACTATTATCCCTAATTTGAAAGCAATTGATGTTTATGTCTTTCCCTCTGCATCCACAGAGAACAGACTGATGAGCTAAAAGAACTGCACTGGCCTTGTTTTTGAAGTACCTGCTCTATCTCCCAAATGCATCAATACATTTCCACTTTCACACATTTCATAACCAAGCAGTAGCCTCAGTTAAACGCCCTCCAGGCTCTTCAATCTTGTTTCTACGTAACTCTTCAAAAAAAGTACTGAATTGTGAAAGTAATGTCAATGAAAGTAAATTAATGCAATAGAACCCTATGAGTGAAGACAGAATGCATAGTTTGCAAAGATTTGATGGCTCTTGTAGACGTTTGCTTATGTAACTGAACGCTAACAAAGGAACACATTGAGACAGAGATTTATTAAATTTCCTCACTTTTGCAAGAAGTATTTGTAATTAAAAGAATTTATTCAATCATCATTTACAAACCCCAAATAAGTCTAAATCCTCAGACTTTATACCAAATGGCCAGTTTGTACTTGTACTAGCTGAGTTTAAAGCCCATCATTACATCCCTTTACAAGACAACTACATAATAAGAGTTAGTTCAGTCACTTTGTATACACTCTTACATTTACCATGCTGGTTTATCTTGCCTTATGAAACAGCCATTAAAAGGACATTAATTCTGGTACTTTCCCATAAGGCCAAGAGAATTTCTACAAACATATATTAGCAAACTCGGGGAAAAAAATAATTTCAGATTATACTTATGGAAGAGTAGTAACAGATTTTACAATGTCCTGTCTTCTTCCATTTATCTGAAATATTATATGGGACTTGATCTCACCATTATAAAGTATACCAAGTTCACTTGTTTGGTTGGTTGTTTTTTGAAGGATTAGTAATATGGCTGACCCAAATCCCACTCCTATTTAAAAGATGTATTTAATGAATCATTTTTTCTTCATTGCTTCTCTTAATAGCTTTATATTGCACAAAGTCTTGTTCACTAGAAATAGTCACTGCCATTGCTGTGAACAGACTGTGTGGTGTGAGGGAAGGGGTCAAGAGGAGAGCCAAGAAGAAGACCCACATCCCACTTAAACACAAACACCACTGAGAGCACCATGGAAGCCCATGTGTTTTGAACGATACTTCCTTCCTTCTGCTCAGGAACTTGTTAGAGGCCAAACCTCCAGCTGTACACCTGACAGTTAAGGGTAGTTTACCAGAAATGAGAAAAACAAAATAAAAACTCAAGAAAACAACAAATGGGGGTGGGGGAGGTGTGGAGAAAGGATGATTAAATCCAAAGTTTTTCCTCATATTACATCTAGTCTAGCCACATGGTTGTCAGAGTTCATCTTTTGGGAGACCTGACTGTAGAAAACCTGATTATGTGCATTTCAAATAAAGCAATGTATTTTACCCAAACACTGGTGCTTCTGAATACACACCACAATGGAAATGAAGATGTTAAGAAGAGACGGGTGTCTGAGGAAACAAAGATAAGCAGCCTTTTTCCCAGCTATTTATAGTCAGATGGTTCTGCTTAAAGTGACCACAGATGCATCATATTGTTTCCTGTATCTTAGTATAGGTCATGAAACAGGATAGAACACTTTGGTCTAGACACCTAATTCTTGTTGATTTCAATGCAGGAGAGTAATTGAAGACCTTCAGAAAAGGTGATTACATTTTTTAATATAACTATCTTCATAGAATCTCGTACTTGTAAAATCTAGCTTCTGATCCTCAGAAAGTTAGAACATCATCAATCAAATTTAATGTTCCTCTTTTAAGAAATTATTACTCTCACTTTTTAGCATGCAGATATTTTAGGGGTTCGGAAAGATAAACTCATCATAGAAACACTTGTTAAAGTGTCTTTGTTTAATCATACCTAATTATAAACACATTATTAACACAGTGATATACATGGTAACTCTCTAAATGTATACCCTGTCTCTGAGCAAGCCAGTTTACTCAATCTGTGGGTTCAAATTTTAATTCAGCTGTGGGTTTTATTTTCTGTGGGGTTGCTTTGTTTTGAGGTTGGTTTATATTGGGTTGGTTGTTTGTTTTGTCCTTTGGGGTTTTTTTTTGATTTTTATTTTGTTTTGCTTTGTTGGGTTTTCTTCCACAGGAGAAATTCAAAAGTTCATCACTTGGTTCCAATATTAAAGTTACTTGAGAGCCTCATTAGCTCAAAATACATAATTTACCTTTTATTCTCTTGCATAATATCTTTTAAAGGACTATCACAATTGCCATTATTGATCTTTAGAGTGAGTAGCTAAATCCATATGTGGGCTTCTGTACTATAGAATCATAGAATAGATTGGGTTGGAAAAGACCTCCAAGATCATCGAGTCCAATCCCTACAATCTAACTTGATCTTCTACAGTATCATCCTCCTAACCCATTAAATTGTCATCTGTGGG
>VWZY01011151.1:1265-19605 GCA_013399075.1 Chloroceryle aenea
CAACTCTCCCAGCCTGGCCTCCCAGCAGAGGGGTTCCAGCCCTCCCAGCATGGCTGTGGCCTCCTCTGGCCCTGCTCCAACAGGTCCCTGTCTCTCCTGTGCTGAGGGCTCCAGAGCTGGACCCAGCACTGCAGGGGTTTTCTCCTCAACCTGCTGGCCACGGTTGGTTGGGTACACTTCCTTTCAAACAGAAAGACCTCTATGATCAGGTTCCCAGGCTGGAACCACTGGGGGTGTGACCCACCATGCATTAGGAGCCCTTAATGCCTGGATGTTGTGTTTTTTTGCTAAAGTGCTGAGCATTGCATTGACATCTGGGGGGAAATCCCAGCTTTGGATCTGGTTCTGGGCCAGAGTGTGCAAGACAGGGGATCACCTTGGTCCCAGAGAGGTATTTTCACTGTTTGCAGCTCCTTGTGAGCAACACAGTGAAACTCCTTCAGTGCCTGCTGTCTCTGGGCTTCTGTGCAAACTTTGTCTCTAGCGAATCAGTTATGGGAGCTTGGGAAGGATTTTGCAGCCAGATAATGTGGAGAAATTGGAACAGGCAGCAGGGAGCAAAAGAAGCTGAGAAAAACTATAGATGGGACCTCAGGTGGAATATTAAATCAAATGGGTTTATTTATGAAGGCTGGCATTGCAGTTATTGTGACGTGTAAACCAGGATTAGGTTCTGAAGTACCTGTAAAGGAAAGGGGTGTTTGCAGCTCTTCCTACAGAAAGGAAAGGGGCAGGAGCACTGTGTCACAGTTAGGATTTGAAGGCTCAGTCTAAATCTATTCCTAATTGATATAAACCTTCTGAGGTTGAAGCATCGTTGTATTTCTGGGGGATGACAGGCCGCAGCCTCTTGCTTTACTTTCCATGTGTTCCTTGGGGCTTCCTCAAACATGTTTTGTTATCCCTTGAGCGTGCTCTTGCCCTACATTTATCAATGTCATTGCAAGCTTCACATTGCTGTGGTCATCTTTGGCAGCAGACAGGACCCAGATCTGTTGCTTGATCTTGCTCCTGCTAAGCCTGGAGACACAACTGGTGTGGTGTCAGGCACGTGTGAGAATAAGCTTGAAATCCAGTGGGGCTGGGACTGGAGTGTGGGAGAATGGGGCAGAGGCACCAAATTCTGCTATTGCCGACTGTTCCTGAGCTCACAGACCTATGTGGGCGTCAGTACTAATTCAGCTTTTCCCAGGCCAGTTAGAGCTTCAATGACCAGCTGACAGGTATGTACAATCTGCCTTCTGCCATCTGTAGCTCCCTGCAAATCATCAAACTGCCTTCAGTCAGCTTTGGACGAGAGGAGTTTTGCCAGAGGCATCCTGCATCTGTTGCATCATATACAGTACATTAAAACCATCTTTATAGCTCTTTATAAAGAAACCACAGTTGTTAGAGAGTCCCGAGCCCTCAGCCCTCATCTACTTCCCTGCATGGGCTGCTCCTTGCCTGTGTTACCCCCTGTTGCTTTGAGACATGGTAGTACATGAGGCAGCTAATCATTTAAAGCTATATTCATCCAGCCTCTTGGAAAGCAGCAGCAGCAGATACATAAGGATGGACTGAATTGAGATGGGGGGTGGGTGTGATTCAGACCCATCTGTAATTTATCCAGTGGGAAATGCAGGGGGAATGTCTTTGTTCATTTGTCTTATTCAAACACGCCTATCGTAGACTCTTGATGTCTGTGCAACGAGGGGGGAGGGAGAAGAAATTAGAGAGGAACAAATTGATGACAGCAGTCACAAAAGAGATGGAGCCTCCTTCAGTGTCTGACTTTGCTGCTGAGCCTGTCCCCTCAGAGCAGGGCTGAAGAGGGAGGGCTCACCAGGGGTGTGGGGTCTTGGGCTTCACTCCTTCACCTCACTGTGAGAGTGGCAGAGCGTGCCTCAGGCGTCCCATTGCGGTTGTGGAGTCTCCTTCTCTGGTGACAGTCCAGGCCTGCCTGGACAATGTGATCCTGGGTGACCCTGCTGGAGCTCCAGAGGTCCCTTCCAACCCCAAAATGCTGGGACTCACACTGATGAGTGAGGCAGGAGAGGAAATGTGTGTTGCAAGCTGGGAAACACAGTTGCTCTACTTATGTGCTTGCTGGGATATTTTAAGTGAATGTAAAGGGAAGGTAGCTTATAAAAGTCTAAGATGGATATTAGTAGATGTTCTTCTCAGATGTTTGTGTCAGCAGTCACTTTCTTTTTCTTAATCTAGATTTAAAAAAAAAAAATTAGCTATTTGAAGAGAAGGCTCTTGCAAGAAGACCTCGCAGCCTTCCTGTACTTCAAGGGCCCCATCAGAAAGATGGGGACAGGCTTTTCAGCAGGGCCTGTTGTGACAGGACAAGGGGTGAGGGTTTTAAACTAAAAGAAGGAAGATTGACTAGAGAGATGGAAGAAATTTTTAACATTGAGAGTGGTGAGAGCCTGGCCCAGGTTGCCCAGAGAGGTGGTCCATGCCCCATCCCTGGAACCATTCCAGGTGAGGCTGACTGGGTCTCTGAGCAACCTGCTCTGGTTGCAGCTGCCCCTGCTCCCTGCAGGGGGTTGGACTGGATGGTTGGTAGTTGGACTAGATCATTGCTAGTTGGTAGGGTCTGCCCTTTTTCAGGTAGTATTATGGGATTAATTAAGCCTTGAGACTCCATCGGGAGAGGCAGTTGTACAGAGGAGCAAACCCAGCAGAAGGAGGTGGTTGTTAGAAAGGCTGCAGAGAGTCGATGTCCAGTTGTTACAGGCTGGAGCAAGGTTGGGCTGTTACTGTTACACTGGTGTCCTGTGAGCAGCAGATCTCCTGCAGGGAGCAAGACTTTCCTGTGCCTGGCTGGTGTTTGAAACAGGAATGAGGGCATAGCTGAGTGATCCTTGTTCTGGTTTTGTGTTTTGAAGCTATAAAAGCAGAGCAGAATATGATGCATTGACCGATATGAATCAAAATGTTTCAGCATTTTATTCTAAGGGAAATTCATGAAGATGGTCTTTTTGCTTCCTCTCAGAATAACAGCTTTTTTAAAACTGAAATTTTCTCCAAGTGGAATTTCAGCTTTCCATCATACAGGGCTGCCAGAAGCAGTTCACTAAGCCCCTTTATACAAGTTATGAAATCAGAAAGGTCACTTCTCTGTGTATCTCCCAAGCTCTAACAAGAAAATGTGCCCAGGCATCATTGGAAGAACTGTAAAACTTTGACAGACAGGCAACGTTTTCACTCTTAAGCCTGGTCTCATGCCAAACCTTCCTGTGGAAGCACAAGAAAGGCAAAAAGGAATGGCATTAGGGGTATTTCCTGTGTGGTCCGAAACCTCAGCATCTCCCCAGCTATGAAAGTGAGCAGACCACTCTTACTGTCCGAGACAAAATGTTGAAGGGAAACAAATGAAAAAAATGGTGTCTGGCAAGTCAGATTGAAATGCTGTCTATTCTTAAATTCCTATTTCCAACAGAGCAAAATCTTGAATCATTTTCTTATCTTGGCAGGTCCAATTAAACATAGCTTTTAATCAGAATCCATTTATCTGACATAAATCTGAAAAACTGAGCTCAGACTTTAGCCACTTTGAAAGAGAAGAAAACAAAAACATTTTTCCCAACCATATCTGATGGGTATAGAGAACAGAAGCCAAAATGTTGCTTTCTGGAGCTCTTATGGCCACACAGATTTTAGAAACAGACTGCTCTGATACTGCAGAAACATCCTTTAAATCCTCATTGAATCTGATCCATACCCACCTAGGAAGTGGGGTGCCGCAGTTTGGTTGGGATGAGAGTAGGTTTGGAAGTTTTTCTGCAAAACTAGAATTTCTTATTTCTATTGATTTGCCCTGAGCCACCCCCAGAAAGAGAATTTTTTTCCCCATAACTCCTAATATCTCTTCCTTCTGCCTGGTCAGTAAAGCTATGTGAGGAGGCACTTCCTAAAGCCTGGATGCTGTATTCCAGCATACAAGGTTCAGGGACACATCTGAGCAAGACCAGCAGCATTTGTATACAGAGGGAGAAGAGATTTGGGGGGTGAGTTCATCCTCATTGCTGGTGGAGATCAGAGGCCCCAAGCCTTGTACATCAGTTTTCATGAGCTTAATTTTACTGACTTTCTTGCGGTTATTCCTGATTTATGACAATAGGAGATTAAAATGAGGCTCAGGGAGGATCGCTTCCTGCAGAAATCCCCAAAGAGGCCAGATCTTGTATTATTTCACATCAGAGTAAACGATTCCTTTGCACAAAAGAAACCCATGAAAGAGATAAATATCCACCCAAATGCTGAGACAGATGGGTTCCTTCAGAGCTTCCTTACTAATCAAATACATCAGTGCCCCCTTCAGTAATACAGCAGGCGATTTAGCACACAATGTATTTCACAGGGATAGGGGGAGAGGGGCCCTGTGGATGGGGATGCCCATCCTGATGCCCTGGCAGGCTGCTCCATGAAGGTACCCTGTACCAGGAGACTTCCTCCCCATCGTGTCCTGCCACGGCTGTACAGACAGACCAGGGACAGTGCAAGCAGCTGCTGCAGAAAGACTGAGTTAGCAGGAGAGAAGCTGTCAGGAGTCAGACATTTGTGGTTAAGACACAGGGAGGGTGGAAAGCTGGTACGTGCCGTTTACAGAGATGCTTTCGTTCTGAGAACAAATAGGAAAAAAAGGCACTTCGGGCCTTTGCAGAAAAAGCCAGAACAAGTGAACGGACCTTGGCAGTGCAGTTCCCCCCAGAAACGAACAATGGAAAGTAACAAAAGCCTCAGGGCATTATTAAGAATGAAAAGTAACAGCCACCAGAGCCGAACCTGGCATGCTCCTGGCATTTGGCACATGCAGCTCCACAGCAGACGGAGGTTGTGTGGGGCCCGGAGGCCAGTCAGAGCCCACTGCCATGGAGGTGAGAGATGTGGGGCAGAAACTGTGTTAGCGAGTAGAAGCCTGGGATAATAATACACACTGGTGGGCAAGAAATGTTTTTCCCATCCTGTGCCTTCAAAATTTTTTTTTTCTCTTTTTGTGAAGGATTAGAGCTTGTTCAAATCCTTTCAATGAAAAACAATGCAAATATCTGTTCAAGGTTTGGAGAGAGGTGAGGAGTGCGTAGACTTACTCTAAGCAAGAGCTTTGAGTCTGGATTACCTATAGCCACAGAGAAGGTTCTAGCTGCTGCCTGTCCTCGAGAAGGGGCACCCACCTCAGTTTTGACCTTCAGAGACACAAGAAACTCCTCCTTCTGAAGGATCTGGTAAAAACTTAATTAGATTTGTGATATGGAGAACAATTTTTTCCCTGGCAGAAAAACATAATGCAAAAACATTTCTGCCCTGCTCTCATGACCTGATGAACTGCCAGAGCTGTCCAGAGCTGATGCTGCCTATGAATCTGCTCACCTGCACTGTTGCCCACATTCCCAGCCAGGCTGCCAGGGTCTATTTACCCCCCTGACAAACCCATCAGACATCAATAACGTCATTTGCTCACTGAGACGTTCGTCTTCTGCACCTTTGCACTCTCTAATTCTCATTAGCTTTACCATGGCCCTTGCTGCCTGGCAGGCTGGTACTTGTGAATGAAAGTGATGCCCTGCCTCCTCCATCCTTGGGCTCTTCTGCTCCTGTTCCCTGGTGCTGGCTGCTTCCCAACAGCCCCACTGTGCCACCTCCCACTTGTACCACCATGCCAGGATGCCTCTGTGGGTCCCCAGCCACCAAACAAAGGGACTGTTGTGTGACAGGCACTGAGATGCTGCAGCTGATGGGTTGTCTGTCTGTCATCTGTATCTACTTTGTTCAGGAAAACCACTTAGTTTACAAATATTTGTATTTCAGTGTTTCTATGCCTGCTTAATTCAAGCCTGTGCTGAAGAAGAAAAAAATAATAGCTTCCTTAGAGACAAGAAAAACACAAAGCTGAGGCAGAAGAACTGCTCATTTGCTAATGCCACATTTTCCACAATGGAAATAATTGTCTCCAAGTTTGACAGTAATCTGCAGTCCCAAAATAAACAGGGCTCCTCTTAATTTTGCCTCAGGGTGTTTCCCATTTGTCAAAAGGGAGCAGGAGATGGCAGCCAGCCGTGGTGAAGGTGCAACAGTGCTCCACTTTGTGCTCCTGGCTTTCACCTCTGAGCATCCCAGTGGCAAAGGGTGAAATCTGTTGCAGGCATGTGGGTACCTGTGGCTCATTTGAAGTGGTGTAACAGATTGCCTCTATGTGGGTCTTTGAGCCAGAAGAAAGGGAATGTTTCACACCAGAGTGAGACTCTCTTGTGGTGTCTTGGAGTACTAAGGTATGCAATGCAATATTGTCCAAGATTCACCAATTTTATGCCTAATTTTTTTTCACTGAGACGTTCGTTTATTTGTGGAAACAGCAAGTTCATGCTAGTATTTTAAGGGAGTTATTTTTGTGTGAGCTGAAATCACAATTCAATGTTTAATAAAATAATTGCACCTGGAATACCTCATACCAATGAGACGAATTTCCCAAATAAATGCTGAATGGCTCTGAGCAATGGGTTACTGGGCAGCTGCAGTACAACCTGGGAGTCCACACAGTTGGGATAACTCAGCCCTTCTGGTGCAGGACAGGCTGAGAGGAATGCTGAGACCTGGTTGTAGAGCTCAAAAGAGAGGATACTTTGTGCAGTAGTTGATTTAATTTCCGAAGTGTGAGCGCAGTCTCCCTAACTCTTGTCCAGAATGAAGTATTCTGTGACTGTAGGTGCAATGCAAAGGAAGGCAGAAGCAGCATGACATGGGGCATTGCTTTCTGGAGATAAAAGCCTTGGGAGAGATAATCCTCTGGCCTTCAGTTGGAGAATAAGTTTGGGCATCCTGTAACCCCCAAAATCTCCCCAGTACACCAACCACAACTTCTCTCTCTTGCTTGAGTTGTGGTAGGGTATGAGAAAGGTGAAAAAGCATCAAGCTTCAGACAGAAGAAAGGTCCTCTGAAAGAGTAATATTGTCTGTAACACAACATGATCTAAATGTACGAAGGATTGTTTGGTCATTTGACACTCCGACACCTTCTGATAGTTGCGTAACAGCTACCTAGGAAAGAGTGAAAAAGGCCAGACGTTAAGCACTTTCAGTACTTAAAGGGAGCCTACAAAGAAAGTGGACAATCTTTTTAGCAGGGCCTGTTGCACTAGGACAGGGGATGAAGGTTTTAAACTAAAAGAGGGAGATTTACGCTAGAGAGAAGGAATTTTTAACACGGAGAGTGGTGAGAGCCTGGCCCACGTTGCCCAGAGAGGTGGTCGGTGCCCCATCCCTGGAACCATTCCAGGTGAGGTTGGCTGAGGCTCTGAGCAACCTGCTCCGGTTGCAGCTGCCCCTGCTCCCTGCAGGGGGGTTGGACTAGGTGACTTTTAAAGTCACTTCCAACCCAAACCATTCTATGATACTGTGATAAGCAGAAATTCCCAGACGTCCAGCAATTTAATATCCTTGTGTTTGACAGCTATAGGGTTTTCTTTCTCCTCTTACACCCTTTAATAAGAAGGAGTTAAAAATTTTGAAGAAGTTCAAAAGCTACTGTCTCTTGTCTCTAGTGACAAGATTTGTTCGATGAAAGCACTGTGACTCCATCTGATTGTACTTCTCAAGATAACCAGTTCTAAGGCTGATATTTGCCTGTGGTCAAAGCTTGGCTTTTTCCAGACAAGCTGTCAAGGGATACACAGCAAGCAGAAGGAAGTAATCACATTGTCCCAAAGGGATCCTTAACACATGGAGGCTCAGACAAGGAGATCAGGTTTTGGGAATAATGACTGGGAGAATGCTGGCAGGGAAGGGGATGCAGACATCTGCACCATGTGGCTGACAGACCAGAGACCATTCAGGTCCAGAAAAGAGCAAAAAGCTTTCTGTAAAGCTTAAAATAAAAACTGTGAAGGCCAGGAAAGGATTCCACTCTCAGGCTCTCTGGGGATCTTTTCCAAGTGAGCACTCAAGACCCTTCCAAATTTTGAGCTGCTCTTTGATACCTGGTGTAAAACTAAAGCCACCCAACTTCAGAAAGCATTAGGAAAAGCAGTCCAAAGAGCTGGCATCTATTTCCTAAATCCATCTGGTCTGTGTCAACTGAAAAGCACCTTCTGAAAAGGGGAAACCTCCTTTAAGAGTCTAGTTTTGTGACTGTCTTGCCTTGTTGGACTCAAACTTCTGTGGAGAGGTAGGAGCAGCCAGCAGCGATCGAGGGGCCTTGTAGTACCATCAAGAGTTGGACAAAAGGGTTACCTTCCTGAGGGACTCATGCTTCCTTTCTTCTCTGGAGAGAAGAAATCACCAAATGATTATTTATATTTTTTTTTCAATAATCTTCAGCTCAAACAAGGGAGACCTGCAGATAAGCAGCATCCCAGAGAACTGCCGGAGCGTGCACATTTCTGAATCCAGCTGGTAAACTGGTCATTTGTGCCACTTTTAGTTGCCTCCTCCACTATGGGCATTAGAAGCACTGGGCTGCAATATGGATGGGGAACATCAGGATGACATGATCAGCAGTAATGGGGAAGCCCAGAGGAGCCTTGTGACTTTGGTCACAATACCTTCCTAGACAGTTTGACTTAATTCAGAGTCAAAGTCAGAAAATGGAGGTGGGCAAAAACCAGCAAATGAATGAGATAAGGTTTTTGCCCCACCACAGGGACAGCTGTTAGTTGACATCAGTGATAACCCTGGTGTTATAAGTAATGAACCAGCTTCCCACAAGGGAAACAACCTGCCCCCAGTTAGAACCAGAGCCTCTGTAGTGCCATCACTGAGCTGCAGCCACAGCCTGTCAGAAAACACAGGAGGATAACATTAAAAATGTGAGAATTTAATCTGAATTATTTTTATCTTTTTCTGGTTTGTGTATACACTGTTGCCCCACCTAATGGGAGCTGCAGGGAGGGCTGCTCATGACCACCTCAACTCTACAGATGAGATGCTGGAATAAGACTAGAGATCCCACTGTGTGTTGATGAGTAACTGAAGACATTGGCTCTTAGAGTGACTTACAGTCATAGAATGGTTTGGGTTGGAAGGGTCCTTGAAGATCATCTAGTTCCAACCCCCCTGCCATGAGCAGGGATACCCTCTGCTAGTCCAGGTTGCTCAAAGCTGGATAAAGTTCCTATTGCAATATATTTGAGACAAAATACCTTATTTATGGTTGAAAACCACAAACTTCACTTTTTTCAGGCATCTCATAGAGCAGTTTGTGTTGGGACCTTTCAAGGTCACCTAGTCCAATCTCCCTGAAGGGAGCAGGGACATTTCCCTATCTAAAGAAAACATGAAAGCATCCAGAAAAGCACAGGCAAGAGTTTTAAGGACAGCTAGTATTTGTTAGGAAATAAATTAATATGAGGACAAAAGGAATTCTTACAAACACAGAAGCCCTTCTGCAGGCAAGCACACATTTTTCTGCTCCAAAAAAGAAAAAAACTTCAGAAAATATTTCCCAAATTGAGCAATGTTCTATTTTGACAGTTGTAATTATAATGGCCTGCAGCCTTTGACTTTCCCTTCGTGGAGCCTTTGCTGCTAATGCAGAACTGATTTAGGGACTGGGGTCCCTCACAGCAGCTGACTCTCGTTAGATTTTGTTTCCGGCATTAGAAGAGTGAGGTAAATGACCAGGTAGCCTGGGACAAGTGGGAGGAAGCCCTCAACCCATGGGTAGAGCATGGAGGAGGGTGGTAACTCATGTCAGCTCAATGGGGAAACAAGAACACAAATAATTGCCTTGGTTTTCTGAAGTGCAATGGATGCAGATGACCTGAGCTTTAGAAGACAGGGCTGATGGAAGCAGCTGGTGTCCCCCTGACTTTGGAGCCTTCCGAGATCAGTGTGATCCTTGGTAAGATCTTGAGGGTTCTGCTGCTACTGCAGGAACACAGAGCAGTGAGGAACGACAGTGGCCCCATTCCTCCCATGGTACTCAGTTTATCTTCCCATCCTCTGTTTTTGCTTTGTTCCCCCTCCCTAGCACCATGGGCCCTCTTTGGGTGGTGTGGGACCTCCCTGTGCTGGTGACAAGCAGCAGGCAGAAGGAGGAAGATGAGCTGAGTAGGGATCATAGGTAGCCACTCTCTTTACAAATGGAGTTTGACCTGAGACTTTAGTCTGTAGTTGTGCTGCTGAGTGATGCTGGGAGCACCCTGGTCTTGGGACTGTCATGCCCATCCCACTCAGAAAACATGGCTGCTGACATTTTCTCACTGGGGCTCTGGCAAAGGAGGTTTCCATACCCTCTTGGGCTGAAGCATTTCAGGCTTTAATGACTCAAGTCTGTGGAACAGAAGCAATAAAGATGTGGGAGAGAAGGAGGGGAAGCAAACTCACTCTCAAAGGTACCAAAGTGTGTAACACCTCATAAAGCAGTGGGAACTGGAGCTCGGAAAGTTATTGGAATCAAGACTTTCATCTCCTGTCAATAAAGCGTTATCAGCACCGAGCCCAATTTTCGGCTCTTAATTCCAGATGTGCACATTGGAACTTCATGCCTCTTCTCATGCTGAAACCTGCAGCTCAGTTCAGGCCCCAGGGCAGATGGAAGGAAAACTAGAAAACAAGTTCCTTCCACTTGTGTCCAAATACAGGAGTGTTAGATTATGCACAAGATTTAATCTCCACTTTCCTGGGCTCCAGTCAGGAGGAAGAGCTGTGACCTTCCCTTGATGAGAATGGCTGAAATAATAGGAAAGGCTACAAGTTGTGGCTTCTCTGAGGTCTAGAAAAAGAGGAATCATTCAATTTCCTGAATAATCTGAAGCCTTTAACTTGGAAAAATTATTTGGACCAAGACATCTGGCTCCAAAGGGATCATAGTGTGGACAGAAATGAAACCACACATTTATGGAAGAGATGGAGACGACAGCTTGCAGTCTTTACTCCATCTTATGCATCCCCCATTGCCTGTTCATGGAAATGCAGCTATACCAGCTAGAATAGTGTCCTCCTCTTCTCTGCTAATCTCAGCCTGCATCTCAGTCCTGAGAAGCCAAATGTCACAAATTTAATGACTTGAAAGCTTTATACCAAAAGAAAGTGAACTTTGCTGCTGCTGGAGTACAGATGAGAATCAGGAGGCCAAGGATGGTCTGGTACTGCTCAGTCAGAGTGCTGGAGGCAATATCAAATCCCCACTGTCCTTTGAAAGCAAGTAATTTACTTAAGTGCCTAACTTTATTCACCAGCACTTGACTGTGTTGTCCATGAGGTTTAGATGAGAGGTCCTCTCACAGCAGCAAGAAGGGGACCTCACCTGCTCACGTCCTGCCTTACTTTAGAGAGAGGGTGTTGAGAGAATAAGGTGGAAGTCCCTTGATGGTTGAGAATTACATGGACGTACAACTCGGTTCTCTTTGCTGGGTGGTTACAAAATATCCCCACTGCCTGTGTCTTATGAGACCTTAGGGCACCCTCGAGCTCTCCACCAAATACGCTTTGAGATCTGTGTTCAAAGTCACAACAAAAGCTGGCAAAATGTCCCTGCAAAAGAGTTGCACCAGGCACTTCTGGCAGTCACAGTAAAATCAGAGAATGGGTTGGGTTGGAAGGGACCTTAAAGATCATCCAGTTCCAACCCCACTGCCATGGGCAGGGACACCTCCCACTAGAGCAGGTTGCTTATCCAACCTTGTCTTGAACAATTCCAGGGATGGAGCATCCTCAGCTTCCCTGGGCAACCTGTGCCAGTGTCTCACCACCCTCACAGTGAAGAACTTCTTCCTCGTTTCTAATCTGAATCTCTCCTCTTCCAGTTTGAAGCCACCACCCCTCATCCTATCACTACAAGCCCTTGTAAAAAGTCCCTCCCCAGTTTTCTTGTGGGCCCCCTTTGGCTACTGGAAGGCTGCAATAATTAAATATAGTGGCTTTTGGGGTAGATGAAAGAGTCGTGCTCTGTTTTTTTTAATGTCAACTGTATCTTTGCCAAGGAACAACTAGAGAACAGGCAGCAGCTTCTTTCAGTGGCAGACAGCTGTGCTTCTTGGAACCAAACACACAGGGAGTTGGAGATGTTCCTGAACAAAACCCATGGTAAATTCTCTGGGGTTAGGGAATACAGAAGGAAAAAGGCAGAGACAAAGGACGAGGAAGAGAAAAGGACAGAAATTCCTCTTGTGCATTCCTCCTGTTCAAAGTGAAAGCGATAGAAACACTGAACGTTTTATAGTGCAGCTTCATTTGTTTAGGCTTCCCTACTGAGCATGAAATTTAACAGCACTTTAAAGAGAGCTTGATAGTTTTGTAAAGCCCTGCATTAAACACACATATGTGCACACACATGTGTGTGCACACACACAGGCATATGCACAGAGCCTTAACCACCTCAGTGCCTTGTAGTGGCCCAATACATTCTAATTTTACGCTGTGACCTTAATGTGAAGCATCAGAAAACACCTTGCTAGGAGAGAAGCATCTGATGTGGGAAAGAAGAGAAGAGCAGAGGGGAGAGAGTTTGGAAGGAGGCAAACAAGGGCCAACAGAGCCCGCTCCAGCCCTGTCTCCAGGCAGCCTCATGAGAGCCAGGTCTCATAAGTGAGTCAGCTATTTGGGGTCCACAGGAGATGTTTGTCTCCTCCAGAGGAGTTGCCACCGTGTGGAATGTGCCTCATAGTCAGTTCTACCCACACAAATGGATGTTTGTTGCTGGTTTGCAGGCAAGCAGGGGGAAAGGTGGAGTGCTGTGTTCAGTTTTGGGCCCCTCACTCCAAGAAGGACATTGAGAGGCTGGAGTATGTCCAGAGAAGGGAAACAAAGCTGGGGAAGAGTCTAGAGCACAAGTCTTATGAGAGCAGCTGAGGGTCCTGGGGTTGTTCACACTGGAGAAAAGGAGGCTCTGGAGAGACCACCTTGCTCTCCACACTTCCCTGAAAGGAAGCTGGAGCCAGGTGGGGTTGGTCTCTGCTCCCAAGGAACAAACAACAGGACAAGAGGAAATGGCCTCAACCTCGGGAGGTTTAGGTTGGACATAAGGAACAATTTCTTTCCTGTAAGGGTTGTCAAGGCCTGGAACAGGCTGCACAGGGATGTGGTTGAATCACCATCCCTGGACATATTTAAAAGCCATGTAGATGTGGTGCTGAGGGACATGGTTTAGCAGTAGACTTGGTAGAGTTAGGTTAATGGTTGGACTTGATCTTATTTAGGTTAGAAAAAAACTTTGATTCTATGATTCTCTAAGGTGCAATTGCACATCAAAGTATGGGATGCCCAGAGGGGACCAGGCAGGGATCATGGTCTGTTGACAGGCATCTGATGGATGAACCGAAGAGACTCCCAGCAGCTGGCCTGGTTTTCCCTGCACATAGATGTATTTAGATTTGGTGGGAGGAACTTGCATCTTTTAAAGGATTTCCTTTTATATCCCATGCACCACACACCCTCCATACCTTCTGCCAAAGCTGTGATGGACTTTTCATGTGATGAGACAGAATAATGAGGTAGGTCTTAAGAAGTTCTGAGTCTCCAAAAGCTTCAAGGAAATGCTGGAGGAACTGAAGGACTGTGCTTCCTTGGAAACACCTAATCCCCTTCAGATGAGAATCTTTAACCCATGTGACCTCAGAGCCATGAATCACCTACCAAAGGCCTGACCCTCAGCGTGCTTCGCTGTCAGTTTAGCAGTGGAAAAAGGGCTTTCTTTATGGTTTTCACTCAGGCACACTCTGTCTGCTTAGAACTTCAGAAAGAGACCATTTATCAACTTTTTGCAACCCAGTCTCTCTCTAGGACACCTTGAGCTCCTCACTGTGACAAGAAGGAGAACATCAAGCTGTGGATGGTGCCATGTTGCCAAACATGGGGTGTTTCTTGAACTCCTCAACTTCACCCAGAAAGCTCTGGCAGACCCTGGGCAGCTGCTGGTCAAAGCAAGCAGAGCTGTTACCTATCTCACACTCACTGGCCTCACACCAAGCCTTCTCTCGGGAGTTTTGAGGGAGCAACCCTCTGGGGTTGCAAGCACAGCCCTTGCTCAGTCTCCCTCTCAGATTGGCATGACACTTTTTGATCTACTTGGGCTGTTGCCATTATTCTGCTTCTGTCTGGTCTACTTCTAAGTCCATCTAATCCCCTTGTTTGCTCCGTGCCACCTCTACTTGAGTAGCTTGGAAATAAAAGCCTAATATGAGATAAACCTGATGTGGGGAAGGCGATGTGGGAAAGGCATTTCTGAGACTTCTCTTGCAGAGCTGAAAATAATCGAGGGAGAATAAATATGTTATCCCATCAGGACTTGCATTTTGGTGGCTTCCCCCCCCCCCTTTGGGTTATTTTAATATCAACTCTTTATTAAAATGAGTATCCATGGGCTATTGTACATTCATGTTACATCCTGAGGGGCTTTGATCTTACAAACACCCATAACCCAGTGAAAGAAGCCTTCATGCAATTTTATCTAGCCAAGGTTTGTAATTTAAAGAAAAGACAAGACATGCTGCTCTTACCAGAACTGTCTGTTCATTCATTGATGGTGGTGGTGTGAAAACACCTTGCCTTTGGCAACTGTTTGGGTTCTCTGCTCTATCTACTGCTGTACATGTTTTTAAGAAGAAAAAGAGCATGAAGACATCTGCTGTGAGGGTCAGGTGGTTTTCCTGGCTCTAGCTGCAAGTAACCCCTCTGAGTTACAGCTTAAAAAGTCCCACTTCACAGCATTTAACTTCATGCCCTGTAGTGGCTACACTGCAATTCAAGGACCATCATGAACATAAAGCATGGTTTTATTTGGAAAAAACCTTTCAGATCATTGAGTAACTGTTAATCCAGCATTGACAGATCACTGTTAAACCATGTCCCTCAGCACCACATCTGTGCATCTTTGAAAACCCCCCAGGGATGGGGACTCCACCACTGCCCTGGGCAGCCTGGCTTCACAACCCTTTTGGAGAAGAAATTTTTCCTATTTTTTCATGATGTGCCTACAGCTTTTGTCTTGCACCAAGCCAGGAGGACAGGCTCTTTGTCTCTGGTGGAGTCAAGGTACAGGACAGGCTCCTCTGAAGGCCTACCAGAGCATTTCCATGGAGTTTCAGCTCTGTATCATGCCCAACCCAGACATCAGCAGCTCTTCAATCTGTCACCAGCAGTTGCTTAGCTTTTTGGTCAATGGGACAGTGAATTTGCTGAAGTTTTTTTTTGTCTCAAACATGTCTTAAGGAGAATATCCCCAAAGCTATGGTGGTTCGGGTCCCACAGAAGCTGGGTGCTTTAGGCAAGGACAGTCAAGAGACTTGCAAATGAAGACCCTTGATTGTTCTTGCCATTTATGAAGCTAATAATGGCATTTAAATAGTGGAGAAGATGCTTTATGTAGATTTGGAATATGCACGTGCTGTATTTTATAAGCATTTGCTATATTCAGGGAAGGTTTCCATCAGCATAGTAAGAGTGCTTAAAAATGAAGATCTAGAGAGTCAATTACCTTGGGTTTAAGTCATGCAGGTTGAACACTGGTGTGCCTGTATTTTCCATTAAAAGCTGTATTTCGAGCACCCTGAGAGACATGGATCTCACACAGAGGCACTGCACGAGATGTGATGCAGCCTTCTGGCAGTGGGGGAATGTCTCATAACCCTTGCCTCTTGCAGGAAGAGCTGGATCCAGACTGGCTGGCTGTGCTGTCTGTCTCCTAATCCCAGGGAACAGCAGATTTTGAAACTAGGACTGAAAAAGCCAGGATCAAGGCTTGGGATATAAGCAAGAAGGTGTCCTGGGGATCTGACCCCCTGCAGGCTGAGCCCATGTCCATGCGGCAGCGTGCAGGGGTAGCACATATCCTGGCTCAGTCCTGGCTCCTACAGCAAACCAACAGCAAAGCCAGGCGTGGAGTCACAGTTCTCAGCTGCTCCCCTCCCAGGCTGGTCCTTTATTGTTTTTGGGAACCCACCAGGAGGCAGTTAACAAATTATATAGATAGGGAAGCTTTTAAAAATATGCTTCTAATTATTCAGGTGCCTGGTCAAAAGCCCCGTGCTTTTACTTGTGGTAAAAATTACTTGTCTTTTTCTTGGGGCCCTCTCCCTTCCTCCTTCCTCTGTTTTTATTCCTTAGTCTTTCTGTCTTTCCTGAGAAAGAGAACTGGCTGTTTAAACAACATTAAAGCCAACTGCTTTTCCCAAAATATATGCTTGCAGGCATAGCCCCATTGCACAGGGGACAAATACATCCTGGTCCCAGAGCTGTCATCGCAACCACATGCTTTGTACTGTGTCTCTGAATGGATTTGTCCCAAGGTGAATACAGTAATGCTTTAAAGTAGGGTATTTGTTAAGTATTCTGTCAGGAGAGTAAGTCGGAGCAGGACAGTGTCGTTCCTGCTGGACAGGCAGTCACGAGTGTGGAACATCACACCACATCCCTTCCTTGGCGGTGAGGGGGAGCTCGGGACCAGCTCAGGGGAAGCCGCTCTGAAACTAGTGCTCCTCTGCCAGGGCCATGGATCCAGACATGCAGACAGAAGTGAGGGCTGCAATCCCATTAGTCAGAAATGAAGAAAGCATGGGAATCACCAGCTTAATGTGTTTTCTAGATACGTGGCTCAAGAGAGCACCAGTTTAGACATCCCTTGAAAGACAGATCATATTGTGAGCTTGTGCTGCTTCTGGGAACCATGGCACCCAAATATTTCAGGTCTGGCAAAGCCAGTATGTGCCCAAACTTCACCACATCATTTAAAGTTTGGGATGTGGCGGTTGGGCACGTACCAGAAAGAAGCAGCAGCCACAAAGTCTGAACTCTCCCCAAGTTTGGGAGCGCTCAGATCCCTGTGCTCGCTTCAGTTTCCTCTCTGGCTTTGGCTGGGAATGTTTGTGCCAGCAACCCAGAGAAGAAAATGAAGTCCATTGCACACAGATGCTTGGCCAGCTCTCAGTAATGAAACACGTCTTTATCGTCCACAATTTTTGATTTAAGGAAAGGGGCAAAACTGCCCACAGTTTGCAGAGAAAATAAAATATATAAAAAAAGAAGCNTCTGAAACTAGTGCCCCCCTGCCAGGGCCATGGATCCAGACATGCAAACAGAAGTGAGGGCTGCAATCCCATTAGTCAGGGCAGAAATGAAGAAAGCATGGGAATCACCAGCTTAATGTGTTTTCTAGATACGTGGCTCAAGAGAGCCTTGCACCAGTTTAGACATCCCTTGAAAGACAGATCATATTGTGAGCTTGTGCTGCTTCTGGGAACCATGGCACCCAAATATTTCAGGTCTGGCAAAGCCAGTATGTGCCCAAACTTCACCACATCATTTAAAGTTTGGGATGTGGCGGTTGGGCACGTACCAGAAAGAAGCAGCAGCCACAAAGTCTGAACTCTCCCCAAGTTTGGGAGCGCTCAGATCCCTGTGCTCGCTTCAGTTTCCTCTCTGGCTTTGGCTGGGAATGTTTGTGCCAGCAACCCAGAGAAGAAAATGAAGTCCATTGCACACAGATGCTTGGCCAGCTCTCAGTAATGAAACACGTCTTTATCGTCCACAATTTTTGATTTAAGGAAAGGGGCAAAACTGCCCACAGTTTGCAGAGAAAATAAAATATATAAAAAAAGAAGCAAGCCTCAGTGCTTAGGTTGTGAAATGCAGCTTCCTCGGGACAATAAAGACGTGTTTCATTATGGAAAGTGGCCGACCATCTGTGTGCGTTTGACTTGTATCCCTCAGATCTGGGAAGTAACAAGGCCAGTTTTACACTCACTTCGCTGACTGTAACTGTGCTGACGTGTCTGACTTTGTAAACATTGCCAGCATTTTTGTAGCGAAGACCACATGCCTCCTGCTCCTCTGGGCATGCTTCTCCTGCGGGGCACGGGGCAGCCCTCCCACGTCCCCTCTGGCACACAGGGACGTTTGGCATGGCACTGCTATTCTGTGTTCCTCCAAAGGGCTCTTTCCCCTGCGACCAGTGGCCTCTAGCATGACTGAAATTATCTCAGAGGAGCAATGTTCATGTTGTTTAAAAGGCGTAGCGTGACAAGCTACCTTGGGCTGAAGCAATAGTGGGCAGCCCCTGCTTTGTGGTAGACTCTGGCTCAGTGGCTCCATGCTCATTGTTCTACTGTTTGCTCTGCTCAGGCTGAGTTTCAGGCAAGGGAACGCTGCTGGATGGATGCACCTGGAGCTGGATGTATGTACATAGAGCTCTCTGTATGTAGTGTACGGTAGAATCACAGAACCTTAGAACCATTTTGGCTGGAAGAGATCTTTCAGGTCATCAAGTCCAACCATTAACCCAGGGCTGCCAGGTCACCACTAAACCATGGCTCTCCGCATAACATCTATGCATCTTTGAAACCCCTTCAGGGACGGGGATTCCACCACTGCCCTGGGCAGCCTGGGCCAGGCCTTGACAACCCTTGTGGGGAAGAAT
>VWZY01011156.1:11646-55298 GCA_013399075.1 Chloroceryle aenea
GAGCCTCGGGGCTGTTTTTTGTTTTAGGGTTTCATTGCTTCTCTCTTCTTGTTGTGCTGCCCTTAATGTCATCATGGATGTCGTAGTGGCCTTCTAGTGTTATATTTCCAAAGAAAAATGTGCCGGTACTTGATAAGCTGTAATTTGAAAATGTCATCCTATCTTAAAGTCCTGCCATCATTAGTGTTCCCTCTTGTCTCCTCCAGCTTTAAGTGAAAGGTTTAACCCGAAGTGTTTTAGAAAATATTTTTGAAATGGGGAAAAAAGTTATTTGGCTTACTGATTTCTGATGAAGTCAAATTGCCTAGCTTCCCACTGACACACATTTAAAAACTTTTTTTTTTTTTGTCTCATTTAGGCTATTGAGGAAGAAGGAGGCGATCCAGATAATATTGAAATAACTGTTTCGGCTGACACACCCACTAAGAAACCAACTAAAGGCAAAGGTTATGATCTATGGATATACATTACATTCTTAAGCATTTTTTCTTGCATATATCACCTTAAAGAAGGGACATGGAACTGTGGCCTGTAATTTGGATACAGTTGTGACTTTCAGCTTTTATGACTTTTGTCATGAAGGAGTTCTTTTGCCTTACCTATTTTCAGTCACTGTATACAGCCAATGTATAGGCATGCTGGATGTAGATGGAAAAGGAGTGGGTTAAGAGATGTGTTATAAGTTAGTGGCTGTACTGCTTGCAGATCCTGGAGACTCATGCTGTGTGTGCTGAGGCTGTGTAGATGATTCGTGAGAGTTTTAGAATATGTTGTGGTAATAGAAATCCTGAACATGGAGTATTGCAGGTGCAGAGTGAGTGTGGGAACTGCCGTGGCTCTGATGGGGGAACGGGTATCTCTGTAGTGTCAAAGAGTATTTGTGCAACAGCAAAGGGAGAACTAAGAGGTTATTTAGCCATCAGAAAGCGCAGGACCTCGCCTAGTGATAAGTGTATGACAATATGTGGTAGGGGGGCACTGCCTGAGGACGACTGTGTTGTGTGGATTTATTAGCATACTTTTTACTGAAGACAGGGTTTATAAATATTTTGTGAATGGGCACTGAAGTCTCCCTGTGAAATGTCTGATTAAGAGATCTTAGGTTTTCTGTTGTGAAAAATTATTTAGATTCTGTACTGATCTGTTTGGCATGATTGTGTTGGCTCTGTTTTCTTTTGAATGAATATTTAAATATTGTTTGTGACTTTGGGTTCGGGGTGTGTGTGTGTGTTTGTTTGTGTTTTCTGTTGTTCTGGAAGCATCCATAATCAAGTAACACCAGGAAAGTAAATGTCTGGTTTATCCATAGCATGCATGCTCAATGAGGAATGCTAAGAATGTTCATACATATGCTATAGATACCCATTTTGGAAATGATCAATCTTCCACCACTATTACTTGTCTTAGGCTTTTGACTGGTGCTGTCAATGAGGAATTTAATAAGAACATCTATCTGCTTAGAAAGTTTGAATAACTTATTTGTACTTTTGACACACTAGAAAAGTTGAAAGGAAATAAACAGTCTCACAATGTGGTTTCATTTTCTTCTGTGGCATTACTTTATTCCCTACTCTGGAAAGTTAACTGATGCTTATGAAAACGACATAGAAGCGAAAGAAGGGAATGCTTCCACAATATTTTAAATGGAGCTCTGAATGGCTATTTGTTCTGCTGTTGAAAAACACTTATCTGCTGCTTTTCATCCTCCTGTTCTCCAAGCTAATGTCATGACGTGCATAATGTTCTTGAACCAGCTTCTTGTTTAGTTATGCTATTTTTCTTCTGCAGAGATAGTTTGGCTACTAGTGCTGCTGCTGCCTGAGGGAGGGCTTCAGTAGCTGTTCCCTGCCACCTCTTCTGCAGAATTGACTTGTAAGGCATGAATATGACATGTACATTCTTGGTAAACCTCAAAGTAAAATATGACCTTCATAAAGTTTTTATTTGCTTGCTTTAAAGCTTAAGTGTTTTTCCCCATTACTTTTTGGATTACAGAAGTCTTACAAGCACATTTTGTGCCAAAAGTATGAATGGTTTATGCTGTATCAATCTTAAAGTGTGGAACAAGGAAAACTCATGAACCTGTCTATGAAAAAAAATTTTTTTTATCTTTGTGGTTTACTTTTAACTGTAAGAAAGAATGTATTCTTTCTTTTTAACTATTCCTTGCATGTGTTAAGTGCTGATTCTGATGTTATCTCCCTCTCCAGTACTTTCTGGTGAAATAAGTTACTAGTGACCAGAAAGTATCCCTCAAGTCTCGGAAATCTATGACTTCAAAAATTCATTCCCTGATGTGTCACTGGGAAACTTTCAAAGGCACATGAGAGATGCATGGCCATCAACTAAATTTGGTAGGACTGAATTTTCATTTTGAATTAACTGTCTTGATCCTCCTTGTGCTTGTATGGGCTCCACACTACTGAGTAGTGTTGCCTCCTTTGCTGATTTTGCCCGCAGTTTGCTCTATTTCTTTTGCTAATGTTTGCTTCCCTCCTGCCCCGCAGCTTCAGACTAATACTAATGGGTCTTTACCACTGGACAACAGTAAAATATTAAAATTAACAGCACTACTAGTCCTGAGGTATTTTTTTTTTCCCGTGCTATTACTGCAGCACAAAGGAGGGTAGGAGTATTATAGTTGTTTATGAAGAAAATACAGCCTCAGAAAAGGCCAGGGAGTAATGGATAAACCTGAATGGAAAGCCAGAGAGAAGTGAATGGATGGGAAGAGGGAGGTTTTCCTTCTGAAAATTCACAAACTGTGTTTGGTGGCTGTCAGCTTTAGAACTTGGTGTTTTCTGTAACCAGTCTTACTGCAGCTTTTAAGGTCTGTGAAAAAAAGAGATGTCTAATTCCCTAGCACTGCTAGAAAAACTTCATCTGGAATATTGATGCAGGCTGAATTAGAGGTGGAATAGTGGGGGGGGCAGAGTGATATATTTGTTTTTCCTCTCATTTTTTTTTATATACTTTTGTGTGTGTGTGTTGACAAAAACATAGAAGAGCAGGAATGAGGCTAGGAGACTTTAATAGAATAGGTTTTTTTTTTAATGGCCTGATCAATTGATTTATCAACTGAGTATATGCTGCAGTTTTTCACTGGACTGTGACAAGCTTTTGACAATGATACAAAGCCAACTTCCTATGAGATAGGAAAAGAAAATCTGTAAACCACTGAGTAGAAGAATAAAGCTTTAACTAAAGTGGTTCGAATGTAAACCTTTCTTAAACAACAGTTTGCTGGTATCCCATACCAAGTTCTGCAGTGTAAGATACCATATGAAAAAGGAGTCATAGTTAAAAGTAGGGTGTTTACTGATGCCCAAAACTGAGATAACATCGAGGGAACCCTGTTGATCTTCACCGTAAGAGTGTATAGTGGGAAGATTTTTATATCAGAACTTAAAGAATGCTTCCAGAAGGAGTCTGTAATCTAGCAAGAGTCTTTGATCGATCCTATATGCAAAGTTAGTCAAAACACAATGCTTTTTCTAGAAGCTAATTTAATAAATACTTGGGGTAAAAAAGAATTGCAGAACAGCTAATCTTAAGAGGTATCCAGTTGAGATGCTTATTCTGGTATCTAGAGGAAGTTACTGCTGGCATGAAATATTTTTCAAATCTTTCTAAAGTAAATATTCCCTTGAAGTAGCTGCGGTCAAAAATATTGTAGCATACTGATGCATTCTAACTTGGTGGTTGGAAGTTACTTTTTTTGCCAAGTTTTGGAATTAGCATGGATGAAGAACAGATTTTAGGCTCATTAATTTTAACCTCAGAGTGCAAATGTGATCAGAGATGCTTATTTGCTTCTCCTCAAGTTTCTGAGGCCAAACACCTCTTTGTGTTTTAAGTACACATCTAATTTCCAACAAAATTTCCAATTTGACTATACTGTTTCTTAGATCACATGCTGACAGCTGACAGTGGTAGGCTCCTGCTGTTGCCCAAGTAATTTTTACTTTATTAAAACTGTTTAGTTACTTAAAACCAAGCAATCAAAACTTAATTGTATGCTGCTGGCCTTCAAAATGAGTGAAGGACGTAATCTGTCATGTCATTTGTCCTTCAGTAATATCAAAATAACTATTTTGACAAATTCAGTTCATTGTTTCTTCTTCTGAGTTGTTAGTGTCTGTTGTTATAGTTCTGAGATTTGATTTCTGAAACACTGTGCTGTGCAGCAAACTTGTCCAGAGGCAGATCAGAGTTTCCCTGCCCAGTAAATCATCGTTAGAGAAAAACAGGGATTCTCACCTGCACTGAAAATAGGTGTCATATGCCATGTTATAGATACATGACATGATCGGCAGGACATGGGTACAAATGCCTTGCTTTTAATCTTGAATAACCTGAGTCTTTAATTTTTTTTCTTTTTTAAGAATACACTTTCTGCATGAACCTTCTTCCTGAGATTTGTTGACGTCCTTTTAAAAATTCTTTTTTGTGTGTGCATTTTGGGTGTTTGTTTGTTTAAGGCAAGCAAATAGCTTCTTTGTTGCCTCTTCTCATTGTCTGGTTCTGTTGATCTGCTCTACAGTTGCTGAATAAAATAGTAAAGATTTAAATGTGACCTCTCCAGATGTTCTTGGGGGAGGGTGGTGTTGGCCTTGCACATAGTGCTGTTGCACAGGTAATTAGCCATGTCTGTCTTAATTGACTCACAAAATAGGTTTGACCAGTAACTGTATATCCCTGTAAACCTCTAAGTATTTCTGTCAAGAGAAAACCAACTGTTGAGTCCGTACTCTTTCTCAAGTTTTTTACTCAGAGTACATTATAAGGAACTGAGTCCATTCTCCTCTTTTGAGGAAAGTTGTATGTAAAATATATGTAAAGAGAGCGTTCATTTTAAACTTTACTTTTGCCTTGCATGTTAATGAGTAGATGATGTACAGAAAAGAATATTCCTCTGGAGGAAGGGAATTACTAAGCTAAAATACCTGAACTTAGTAGTGGTGATAGAAATTTAAGATACTGTAAGTTGTAATGAGTGCTTGAAAAATTATGTGCAGACTGAACCTTAGAAACACTTTGTATAGGTGGTTCCAACATTGGAAAATTGTTTTCATCATTTAAGTTATGATATATTGTGCCTTACTGAAGTGAGATATAAACAATGTACAATCTGTAGGAAAGGCCTCCATGTACCCTCAGATAGGAAGTATTTGGCAAGAGTACTTCTTCCTAAGTAATTTCATTAAGGTGGGGATGAGTGATATCTCTAATGAACTGCACTAGAGAATGTTATGACTGTTTAATCATATAATTACAAATTATGGCACATCTTATGAGCAGGTTGGTCGTTCTGTAGAGAATATCTGACTTTGTGAAGTACAGCCTTTCTAAAAACCATACATGATGAAGAGTGGTATCCTGCAGATACTGTAGAAGCCAAATATTCTTGTTGCCCTATGATACCATTTAAAAATAGAGAAATATAACCGGATAATTTACTTCAGTTAATATTGTGGCAAATGTTAGCATTCAAATTGCAGCGGACCTCTTAACTAAATAATGCTATAAAGACCATTCCATTGTAAAAATTTTCTTTGCCTTCCTCCTTTTTTCCTCCTGTTTATGATTAATCTTTAGCATTAGGTACAACAGAACCACATTGGGGGATTCAGCAGGAATTCAGAAGAAATGCAAACACTAATTCTTCCAAAATTTTATGAAGTGTGTCGCTCTCCTTCTGCATGAGATGCAGATGTCTAGCTTGTTAAAGATTTGTCCAAAGTATGCTGTTCTATAATGATGTATACATTCAGCCTGAATTCCTCATGTAGAAGACCATGAATAGGTAGAACAAGCTTATGCTACTCTAAGGCTTGTAAGTGAGATGAAAGCTAAACCTGCATAATGTTAAACCAAGGTTTTTAATTTGTTCTAAATTTTCTACTTACTTGTAAGGAGAATGTTCATTCTCTATGTAAATAGTCTGTTGCAATTTTATGATATGTAGCAACTGACATTGCCAGAAGAGGGATTGAGCATGGTTTATGGAGGAGTGCCATCGTTCCAAGGTAAATTAGTATTTCTGCTGTCAGGCACCCAGATTTGTGGTGAGTGCTGCTTATGCCACTGATACTTTCAGTAGCCACTGCATTAATGAACCTGTACAGAATTTTATCATATGTTGACAATTTGTGTGGTTTGAGACCTGCTATGCATATTGTAGAAGTCCAATCTGTTCTGACTATGATTGTTAACATACCTTTTAATCCCAGCTATTTTCCTCAAAGTGGTACCAGTTTTGAATAAATTTGCAGAGGTAGTCAATTTCTGAAGGGTGGTTCTTACAGTCTTACTGTAGTTAGTTGAAATTATAACCCAAGTGTGCCTTTCAGTAGCCCATTGTGGATGAGTGTTAGTGTGGAAAAGTTTTTAATGTTCGTGGACGCAGCCTTTTTGGCAAGTTACTGTATCAACATCTGAAAACTGTCTGCATCACAACCTGGAAGTGCCACTTTTGAGCATTGTGACTCTAATCAGATCAAAGTAAGCTGAAACACAGAATGGAGAGGGAAAGCAAACTCTATCACTTTTTGCCATGAAACTCAAAAGTCATTGTTCAGTTCTCCTTATGCTTTGGAATACCTCTGGTACATAGAGTAAATGGGACTTCAAATAACTATAGACAGAGTAAAGAAATAACAATGAGATTAAATAATAATGAAAACATATTCCTGTCTGGCTTCATTACTGAAATATATAACTTCTCTTGATGAGGACATGTAAATACAATAGAATTCTCTAGCTGCTGTTGCAGAATGATATAACTAACTTGACTTAGCTTTCCAAATTTTTTTTTATATTCCTATAAATCTGGATTCTAGTTCATCTGCCAGATTTTCTCAGACAAAAGGAGTGATTTTAAATAGTATTCCTAATAGGATATGCTAGATAGTTGCTAAATATGTCTAGCATCTGCTCTGTGTATTTGCCTGTCTCTGGATGCTTAGCTGGATATTAGATGCAGGGAAAAATTTGGTCTTTCAGGCTTTAACTATGAAACTGAAATATGGGAGGGGTAAAGGAGGAAACAGTTGAATGTGTGGAGAAAGCCTAGGTGTTTCTCACAGCTGTTTATATTGAAGATATCTGTGGCTGTGGATTGGCTGTAGATTCTATCACAGAATGCTAAAATAGGAATACAAAATTTGGGTTAGTCTTGCTTTCTAGCATCAGCTGTGATGTGCATGAAAAACTGTCCTTTCCAGCATAAGCATGCTCCTGTATGTGAGGAAAGCTAGCTTCTCTAACCATACCCGTGCTGCTGACTTTTTGCACCAAAATCTCACAAATCTATTGCATTACAAATGGAAAACAGGAATGTTTTCTTTTAAATGAGGTAAAATCAGTGGCAAGATCGCTCTATGCATGTAGATCTGAATGTCTAGGTCTTGTATTTGGAACTGTAGCAGTGATTTCGGCCATACATCTTTTTTTCCTGGAGACTGGCATGCATCTGGACTCAACATACAGGATATACATGTAGTGTTAGAGTGCCACCTTCCAGTGAAATGACAATAACCATCTGGAATCCCAACTAGCGCTAAAACAGTAGTCTCTCTTTGTGCTCTGTAGTTGAGCTCTGAAATGCAGTTTAAGAACTGTGTATGAAAGACTTTGGAAATTAATTGCTGACAAAAATTGGCTATTCCAGGTAGCAGAAAAGTCCCTACTGAATAAAACTTAGGCTTATGTTTTTCATTTCTATTCTTTTGAAATACCTGTAAAATCTATTTAGCCCTTTGTTAGAGGATGAAGGGATGAGGGAAGATGCGATGTCAAAAAATAAAACATTAACTGACACTCATGACTGCCATCTCATTGGCATCTTGAATTGATGCTGAGCTTCAGTAGAAGATAGTAATGCTATCAGAACTGCTTTTGTACCTTGGCTATAGCAAACCATTGGATAGGCTTGTCTTTGATAGAATGAATCAGAAAGACAGAATGCCTTACAAAGGGTGTGTTTTGTGGAGATGCTTATGTCTAGGATTCCTTGATCTTGCTTTTGCAGATTAAGGAAATGCAGTGTGTTTCAAAGGGAACTGTGTCTACTTGCTCTCTCCACAGAGGTATCTTTATTAGAGAAAAAGTGTCTGTCTTCTGGAAGAATAGAATTCTTCGATGGAACATGCCCTTAGGGCAGTAAAGAATATGTATGAAATTCAGGTGCTTTACTTGACTCAATTCTTGTCCTGATCGTTTCCTCTAATGATGAAAAGCACCGAAAAATGTGGCTTGGAGAGGCTTGCAATCACCATACTTGTGGACAGTCAAAACCACAGCTACCTAAAACTTAAGAGATGTACAGTTTAATGTTCTCCTTTATTCCATTATTACTCAGAGTAAAAGGATCATTATTAAAATCACTAACTTGGATGTAACTGTCTGTTTATGCAACAGCAGTGATTGTTCATGCTCACTCAGATGACATTTTTTCTCATCACCTTAAAAATACTCAATTTTGGAAGTTTGTATTATAGTGAGCAGCTCAGATAAATGAGAGCATATGGAGAATAATAAACTAAGGCTGAACACATCATCAGTATTGAAAGTCCGCTCTGCATCCCAGCTTAGTCATTAGCATATCCTGTCATTTCAGGTAAAAAGCAGGAAGCTGATGAACTAATTGGTGATGCTTCAGTTGAAGAGGACTCTTTTGTCAAGGTAATAAAAGTATGCAATTTCACCCGACCCCCCCGTTTAAGTTTTATGTTTTACTTTACCAAGAAAAGCTTCTGTTTTCTTTGCACTGTGTTCTGTGGAAATTCAGAGCATTGTTTGTACTGTGTTCACAGCTGTTGCCTAATGGTGTGAAGGTGTGGGGGTTTTTTTAAACATCTTATGATTTTTTTATTATAGATGTGATACAGTATTTTACAGAAACAGTGATTCTAGTGATTAATCTTTTGGAACATAACTAATACCCTTAGTTATGCCAAATATTTGTTGTTCACACCAAAAGGAAAGTGAATTGGAGACTCAAGATGCAAGTGATCAAGACGGTAACGATGAATTAAAGGACTTTAAAGAACCTGTTGAAGATGAGAACTTGAATTCTAAAGAACTACCATCTACAGAAAAGAAAAAATACCACAACCTGGAGACAACAGAGACAACAGAAGATGCAGAAAAGGATTCTGAAAGTCAGGTATTTTGTTGCATTTTTATTAGCAAAATGCACCTTTTTTTTTTCTTAGTGCATTTATATTACTACGAAGTCATAACTAGTTTTTCAGTTTGTCTTGCTTATCTCTAAAAGATAATTTGGTACTTCATTTCTGTTCTCTGTGACTTGTGTGTGAATAGTCCTGAAACAAATGTGTCATTGAATGATAAAATGCTGCCACAGTCCGTACAGGGTTCTTGAGACTTGAGTGGTCCTTTTCCCTGGTACTAGTAGCAATGTACCTAATCTGAATACTGAACTGAAAGAGATGAGTCATGAGAACTGCTTCTTGATGCTCACCTTACTGTGTATCTGCTTAACTAAAATGTTTTCTGAGTTACCTGCTTCACTTGACTCTCTGTTTAAATGTCTTGTAAATAGTTTGCTGAGCAAGCGTCTCTTACATTCTTATAGGAAAATGAAGGTCAAGATATAGAAGACTATGCTTTTCCAGCTGTCCATGTAAGTTCTAAATCAGTTCTGTTAAGCTGTTTTTTCATGTCTGTTTCGTTGGAAAAAGTCACTTTAGGCTGGCTTTTTGTACCAGCATGCATCTTAGTCAGATGATGTAATATAGTAAAGGTAAATGGCGTGGGAAGCTTTTCATTCATATTTTTTTCATAATGCATATGATTGTGATTTCCAAATAATGTGTTCTATTTAAATGCAAATTCCTGTCTACAAGTTGGGAGTATTTAGTGCATTAGACTTAACAAGGAATGTGTTTGAAACTCTGAAAACACTTCAGAGGGCTGTGACAGATGCTGACATAGTATATACTGCCTATACAGGAGTTTAGAACTCCAGTTTTAATGTAGAAATTTGCCTTTTGAAAATGTCTGGGGGGTGGTGGTGTTTGTTTGGGGTTGTTTTTGTTTTTTTTTCTTTTTTTGTCATTGTTGTTAATGCTAACATCTGTAACACCTTTAGGTTCAGAAATTCATTCTGAATTACATGGAATTGATGTCTGAAAAGGGACATCTCATACAGCATGTCTTGCTCTGTGAGGCTAGTAATAAATAAGTAAATACCTATAAAAATGCAACAGTGATTTTAATGTACTTAGTGGAGGAAGTCTACTTAAGTTTCTGAATTCTGTCCTAGGCTTTTAAAGCTGATGATCTATTGTCTGCATTTATCAGCAGTGTGACATCCATTCTGAAGGCTTTAGCAGACGCAGGACATTTTAGAAATGTCCTCTTGAATCGGGGCAGGGGGGGAGGGGAAGGAGAGAATATAGGTGTTAATTCCAACCAATTGCAAACTGCAAGTGTTGCAGATAGATAGCAGTAAAGTTTAATACATATTTTCAATGATTTGATAAGGGAGGTGCAGAGGCTTGGTTTCCAGATAACATTTTCATTGGAAACAGTTTTCACTTCATTAATTTGCCTTCATAAGATAGAAATTCCATGGAAAATATGAACTGGTTTGCTTAACACTCACAAGTAGGAGACATTCAGTCTTGACTTGCTTTTTTTACAGGATGGCGAAGATGAAGAAAATGAGAAAGGTATGTTTAAAGTTTAATAGAGTTCAGAGGTCTTTAGTCTGGTAGAGCAGGCAACTTTCTATTGTAATATTCAATCTCTCTACTGATATTAGGCGTGTTTCCAGTACTAAGTATCAGCTGTCTCCTTACTAAGCTCAGCACCCAGAATCATTGCAGTCAGTGGTTTTATTTCACTCCTAAGAGTTATTTTACTCTTAAGAGTTGATTACAGTACTTATCAGTTACTGTGGTGGATGAATAATACAGCTGTAATACTATGATTCTTAATGAAAAAAGCATAGTATTCAAGGACCCTGATTTTAATACACGGTAAGTCTTGATGCAAAAGCTTCCAACTTGCACTGCAGTAACTGATGTTTGAGTGAAATGATACATCCTTTCACTAAACTTAAGCACCCAACAAATGCACGGACCATCATATGTGTGGCTTGCTGTCCCTGACAAATACTGGCTGTATATAGGATGGTAAAACAAGTGGTTGGAAATCTGTGGAGTGGCTACCTTTTTTTAAGCTGTGCTCATTAGTGAAATTATAGAAGGAACATAATGCATTTGGGCAAACAGACTTCCTGGACAGAAGTCTGAAGGATTCTATGTATTGTGGACTAGAAAGGACATGGAACATCATCAAATTACACAAGATGGAATAAACATATTACTGAAGTTACAGGATAAAAACTCAGACTCCACATTTACGAGGGACCCTATGGCTGAAGTGTCTCATCTGCGCAAATCCTAGAATATGGTTGGCGATGCCTGTGTGGGACTGAGATGGAAAAATCTGTCCAGGGGATGAAGACTGAGAACCATTTGTCTACAAACTCTGGATTAAAGCTCACTCCTTCGTGTTCTGCAGCAGCTTTGTACAGCTAACTTGACTGAAAAGCAACTGCTTAGGAAAAGCAAAGGAACACCAGCATGGAAGACTGTCTGGAATTCTCCAAGACTGTAATTCTTTCGGATTTGGGAAGGTTAGAAGCCCTAGGACCAGGAAGACTCAAAGACAGATTAAATCAAACTGTGAGCATCCAAAGCAACTATTTTCTTCTGAAATGCTAAATCTTAAACTGGAAAATGGATACTACATATGAAGAACGGGTATCTTCAGGATGGAACCATATTCTCCCTTCTAATGTTTTGGTATTTGTCTCTAGAAAATGTATTTTCCCATGAAGAATAAGTGATCCTGGGTAAAGGATTTATATTTGTGTTAATACACCTTGTGTTTTTTCCTAACCTTCCATCAGTGCTAATAACTGGCTTTGTATTTTCTAGGTCCTATTCTAGCTTATGCATATGAAATTGTTTAAACTTCTTGTTTTGCCATATTTATTCCTGTTAAATCCTCTTAGATAAAGCAGGTTCTGGTGATGGTACACAAGAAGTATCTAAACCTCTTCCTTCAGAAGAAAGCCTTGCTGAGGCTGATCACACGGCTCATGAAGAGATGGAAGCTAACACCTCTGTGAAAGAAGCTGAGGATGATAACATATCGGTTACAATCCAGGCTGAAGATGCCATCACTCTGGATTTTGATGGTGATGACCTCCTAGAAACAGGTAAAAATGTGAAAATTACAGATACAGAAGCAAGTAAACCAAAGGATGGGCAGGATACCATTTCACAGAGCCTGGAGAAGGAAAGCAAGGACTATGAGATGACTGAGAACCATAAAGATGGTAAGAAGGAAGACTGCGTGAAGGGTGATCCTGTCAAGAAGGAAGCCAGAGAAAGTTCAAAGAAAGCAGAATCTGGAGAAAAAGAAAAGGATACTTTGAAGAAAGGTCCCTCGTCTACTGGGGCCTCTGGTCAAGCAAAGAGGTTTGTTTTTCTATGTCAGTTCTTTACGATACTGAGTACCAGCATTCAATAAGATCACTCTACATTAAGGGGGTAGCAGCAAGAATCTTGTAATTAGTATCCTATGCTCCTGCCTATAGATTTTTTTTTTGACCGCCATAAGTTACTTTTTAAAATTCAAGATCTTCGTATAGACACTATGTCCTACTGCTTGCATTGTCGAATTGTCAGCATTTATTTATTTTTTTTCAAATTGACGATTTTTTTTTTAAATGTCCTTGTGATGATGGTAATGAACAGCTATCAGTTCTAAGAACACAAAATGAAGTCAAGTCCCCGTCCTGAAATCTGGAGAAGATTGCCATATATCCACTGAATAGAATTATCAGAAAATCTAGATCTTCAGGCACCATGGGGAAAATGAGTGCAAGAATCCATAAGGGAATCATTTGTTCAAATACAGTCTAGCCCTTTTTTATTTTTATTTTTTGAAATGTTACCTTGTCTATTAGTATTAGTAGTATAAAATGCAACACTTACCGAATTCTGTATTTTCAATTTTCTTCTGATTTCTAATTTGCTTCTGTAGCTCTACTAAGGAATCTAAAGAAAGCAAGACAACATCAAAGGATGATAAAGGTAACTATTAAAGTTAGGGTAGTGTTGTCTTGAACCAAATGCTTTCCCATTAGAGAAATTGCTTGCCACATGCTAAAATGGTTTATGTAATTATACTGATCCATTTGTAGTAATTTATGCTAGAAGTACAGTAGTCATTTGCTCTATTTAGTTGTCTACATATGTTGTTTTCTTTTTCCTTGTGCCAGACTCCTTGTAAGATCAAAAATATTGTAAAGACTTGGTAAAAATGTATTTCAAAATGCTTCTGGTAACAAATTTCCCTTAATGTTTCCCAAGTCTCTGTTTTGATGAGAAGGTGTAATTTTCAGATGAACTCACTGTTGCATGTGACTTACATGCAACAGTTTGGGTTGCTGTTTCATGCAGATCAAGCAAAAAGTAATTGCAAATACTTAAGACAAAATGTTTAGTTTGCATAATGTTTATTTTTAATTCTAGCTCATTTTAAAATAAATCGAACTCTCAACCAAGTATAACAGCTGAGATGCCACTTAGCAAAATTGCACTCATGGCTGTTCAGTGCATGAAAGTTGGACTTACTTGTCTATCTTGGATTTTCCATCTGCTACCATAAACCACTGTATTAAAAGTACAAATTCTGAGTGGAGCTTAAGAGCACGTTAATGTTACCCATTACACTGATGCTTCCTAGTTGAACAAGTGCGTTTGTATAAGCTCATGTCTCCTTATTTTGCCTGCTAGCTCTCTGCCAGAAACCTTTGTTAGAGAATCTCTTGCATATCACTAACGGACGAATGAAACTTTACCTGATAAAATGAATGTCTGAGGAGAAATTCTGTGACAGACATACAGTCTTGTGCAGATGTGTGTCTTTCTCATGATAGTTACGTGCTTACAATGAAATTAATTGAAGATACATGCTTACCTGTAGCATATATGATAACTGTAATAGTTACTTTCATAAGGCTGTCTTAAAATAGATAGCCAAAGCCTGTATAGTGGCTCTTTAATGATACTTACTGTATTCTTTGTGTATCATGGTTTATCCTAGATATCTTGATAATCAAGATAATCATAGTTTGACGATAAATGAGAGTTGTTGCCTTTTGTTCTGAAGTTCATCTTGATACACTGAAGAAGGAAAACTATCCTTTTTCCTCAGGGTAGTTAAATTACCTTTTAAAACTCTACGTACCACCAGATTTTCTAACTGTTTAGGTGGAGATAGAGTTTTGGTCTTGTATGTATGACTGACTGTTAACATACTCAAAAGCAGTTCATACGTTTAGCAGCAAACAAAAACAAGCTGAAATAAATTACATAAGACCAAAAGATGTTTGGCATAATATTACGTGAATCTCTTGAGTTGTTTGTTCTGTGTTGCAAAAATGGCTAATATGTGGGGGTTGGGGATGTTGGTGTTTAAGACACACGATGTTTTTCTGGCATTAGTATTTCTTTAGTATGCAGGAAATCATTTGGGTGGATTGCATGCAGTTCTACATCCAGCAGTATTTTTAAAAAGCTGCTCTGGATGGAAGGGAGATGCTTCAGGAAGTTGTGTAAATTGCCCACCTTGTTCTGGAGGCTAGGATTAACTACATCTCCTATTTATCTTTCTGCCATCTCTTTGGTAATGCAATTGTATAGACGTACCGATGAAGAACAAATGTTGGCTGGTAAAAATATTTTATTAGATGGAAGTGATTGATAAGAACTAGAAGTTGAAACTTAATGTACATACCCAAATCAGGGGTAAAGCATGCCTTGAACAAATAATTGTATGATTTTTCTATCTCTGTTATTTGGGTACGAGTTAGCCAAGCTATTGGTCTCAATAGATGGGTAAATGAATGAAATCTTATGGCATATATTTTTTTTATATATAGAAGTCTTTTCAAGAAAGGTAACCGGATAAACAGTAACTTAAAGGTAACAGGCTAAGTTTCTCTTTTCAGCAACAGTTTAGTTCAATATTCATGGTACCTTTGTCCTCTTAATTTTTTGGCTGTTTTGTAAAACTTGTTTCAGGAAGTGCAAGCAGTGTTAGTGGTAGCAGTGGAAGCTCAACTAGAAACCTGTGGGTTAGCGGACTGTCTTCCAACACAAAAGCCGCTGACTTGAAAAATCTCTTTGGCAAATATGGAAAGGTATTTCATTGGGTGTGATACCGTGTGTGGTGTGCGTGTTTTGTCCACCTTCTCTCTTCAGTTACAGAAACTGAATGATACTACATTTAAATAAGTCTGAGATTAAATGTCTAACCAGTGTAATCTAAAAAAACCCTAATAATTTGAGTATCTACAGTAAAAATGCATGCTTACAGGAAGAACTATTTGTTAATCTTATAAGAAAATTGTCTTCCTATTGAGGTAGGACAGATGCTAAAGATGTCGCAAAAATAACTGGTCAGAATGGGCTTTTTTTTTTTTTTTGCCAGTTAAAAATGATGGCTGTGTTCTTTTGCAGCAACTGTATTTAACCATGAGTGTAAGATCATGTGCTAACTGGTGAAACTGTAATAGAAACAGTCTTATGGAACCTGCTGCTTTTGGAGACCATTTTTAAAATGATGAATGGGAAAAATAGTTGGGTTTTATTTTTTTTTTTTTAAGTGACAGTTAATATCTGTTCTTTTAGGGACTCTTTAATGACTTAATGATTTATTTCTTTTTAGAGGTTGCTTAAACTAAGACTGTTTTCCTGAATTTTGGTTTAATTTAACATAGAAATTCCATAGAACAATGAAGAACCCGCAGAAGCTAAGCAGTCTGAAAACAGTTTTTGTTGCAGTCTTTTTCATTTTCTCAAAGGGGTTGCTGATAACTGTGAATTCATGGTGTTTGTATAAGCCTGTGCAGTTATGACTCTTCAGGACTAGTCATGACTAGTTAGAACCTTACCACTGTGAATATCAAGTATTATGTCCTGATTGTTGGATAGCTGATTTTTTTTTCTAATTAATTTAGTATGCAGTTCTATTAATGCCTTCACAAGTGTTGAAGCCTGAGAGTGTATTTTGTTAAAATGTCCAATTCCTTGTCTGTTTTAGCTGAAAAGATGCTTGGTACCTTTATTTTACTTAGCTTCCCAGTTTAAAATTAATGGGAAAAGTTTAACAATTTAAAACTGTTGCATTAGAGTATGACTGTCAAGAAGACTGGCTCTGGTAGTTACAGAAATTCTAGCAAGGAGTAGGAATACAAAGCTTAACGCTTTCTCAAGAAGCAGGTGTCAAAGCTGGTTGCTTACTGGACACATTTGCTAGATGCCTTTGAAGAATCAACTCCTTTAAATTACCACATAATACTGTTTATACCTTCCTGCCATTAATTGGCAGCTCCTGACTGGGTTGTTTTGGGGGAAGTGGTCATCTATAGAGGTGAACTGTCAAATTCAGATCGGTGGTGGCTCTGTGAATGAATTTTGATGGCAACTGTCAAAAGAACATTTAGATAATGTGCATGATGTTGTGAGTGGTTAAAACAGGACATACGCATTGATAAGCCTTGCTGTAAAAGTTGGAATAAAGTTTTCAAAGCTGAAGCTTCTGTAGAATTATGCTTTTGAAAACTTGGGACTGTCAGTCTTTCTAGTGGGGTGTTTTTTTTTGTGGAGGTTGGGGTAGTTTTATTTGTTGGGGGTTTTATTTACTATTGTAAAATTTTCTTGGAATACCATCACTTCCTTACTAGAAATGTCTCTCAAAGTCTAAATTTTACCTGTTTACGTAGGTACTTGGTGCAAAGGTGGTCACCAATGCACGAAGCCCAGGGGCAAAATGCTATGGCATAGTAACAATGTCTTCTAGTACAGAAGTGGCTAGATGTATTGCACACCTTCATCGAACAGAGCTGCATGGACAACAAATATCTGTTGAGAAAGTAGGTTTAATAAGATGAAAACTTTTCCCAAAATAGACCATCTCATTCAAGAATCTTTATTAACCTGTTTGATTTGGAAAAAAATATAGGTGAAAGGTGATCCCTCCAAAAAGGAGATGAAGAAGGAAAGTGATGAGAAATCTGGTTCGAGTAGAAGCATGGGAGATAAGAAGACAGCATCGAGTGATAAAGCCAGCAAGTAAGAGATTTTCACATCTTCTGAAGTTGTGAAAAATCCTTTCAGTTAAATTTTCCTCAATTCATTTGTGCATTTCTTTCCAAACAAGAACTCCATCAACAAAAAAAGAAGAAAAGAAATCTGAGAAATCTGAAAAAAAAGAAAGTAAAGAAGCCAAGAAAACAGAAGGTAAAGATGAGAAGAGTGATAATGGAGCAAGTGGCCCTAATCAAGAATCCACTAAAAAAAATGAAGAAAAGAAAAGAATAAGTATGCAATATAGCCACGTTTCCTCCTGTTGAATCTGTGTGTCTGATTTGTATTGGGGCCATGTTCTTGCTCTTTCCAGAAACCAGACATTTAAACACCTGTTCTTTTTAGACTCCACTATGTTACTTTAGAGCTGATGTAAAAACTTGAATATTTTGTATTACTACTTAATTACAGACATGTGCTGATATGCCTCTCCTAGTAGTAACAGTTCAGTTTAGAGAGATAGAAATTTCACTGAGGAAAATCTGTAATAGGCAAATAGGGGTGTGTATGTGTGTTCTAAACCTTTTCTTTTTCCCTCTTTTTCTCTCTCCACCCTTCCACACCCCTACCCCCCCTTCCCACTTTACTAGGTGGTAAAAGCCCAGGTCAAGTTGTAGTTTTAGACCAAACAAAAGGAGACCAAGGCCACACTAGGACAGTTAGAAGGGGAAGGTTTGATAAAGTAAGTATCTCTAGATTTGATGCAGTTCTTAATCTGATGCAATTCTTATCTGATTTGGTGCTATCTTATAGTTGATATTTTCACTAAAGAGTTAATAAACTATTACAAACTGTTAAGCTTAGAAGCTTTGCGTGCTTTGGGATAGTGACGTAGTTAATGATATTTGAATATAACATCCAGAAATTTCCCTAAATGAATGAGACTTCTGAAGTAACCATTGTAATCTCTGTCTATAGCCACAGATATTGAGGAACAAAGAGCGCATTATTCAAGATAAAGTGAAATTCAGGGAATACAGGGGTAGAAAGGATATCTTGCCCTTTGAAAAGATGAAAGAACAAAGATTGCGAGAACACATGGTTCGTTTGGAAAGAATACGACGAGCTGTTGAACTCCGAAGGTAGTAATTCAATTTTTTGCTAAAGGCTATTTTATACATTAATTGATCGGATACTATATTTAGAAATGTAATCAGATTGCATCCTGTCAAGCCTTTTTCACTCCGATGTTAAAGTCTGGAACTCTAACAGTAACTTTACATGAATTAACAGACTTCCTAATCTTTCTTTAATCTTTTAATAGCTATATATGTACACACATAGTTTAGTGTTTGTTATGGGGGATCGTATCTCATAAATGTTACTGCATGGTAGTTTTCTTTTTGGAAAGATGAGAAGTTGACTGGGACATGCAGCCAAAAGTAATGTTTGGGGTTTTTTGTTTGTTTGTCTTTAAACAGAGAACTATTGTATATCTAAGTGACAAATCAAGCATAATACAACCGTATCCCCTTAAATAAAAGGACTAAATGTTCTATTCTAAAAAGGATGCTGTTTTATTCTTTTCATATGGCTTAAAGCTGGCAAAGAATAGTTAAATGACTTTTTTAGGAGAATCTTGCTAACATACAAAAGAATTCCGAGCAAGTATGAAGCTTAAAGGAGAAAATGCCTTTCCTGCTTCTTCGAAGGTGTATTATAGGTGGTGGGGAGGACAAAATAAAATGAAGCTGTTGACAAGTATATTTAATCTGTGCAAACCAGACTAGTCATGCTATTCTGTCGTATTTTCAGACAGAAAACGGTATTTTTGTTAGCTTGAAGAGGGCAACAGCTAAAATAGCATTTATTTTTATTTGCTAAGCTGTTTTTGTCTGCCAGCCGACAATATTGAAATTGAATTCAGCCTGAAATACATCAAGAATTATGATTCTGGATATAACTTTTCCTAGCATCTGCTGTCTGCTTAAATGGTTCTGTAGAATAGGCATAAACCAATTTGGCTACTTGGGACTAAAAGGATTAGACTTCCAATACCAGGACTTCTGTCAAGTTCTTACTCTTGAATAGTTTGGGTTTTTTTAAATGCTTATGCCTGAAGAGACATTAGTTTAGGATGAGAAAATTTCTCACATGAATTTTTACATATATATTTTTTCTCTCTCTTTAGGCGAAGAGAAATTGCCGAGAGGGAGCGTCGTGAGAGAGAACGCATACGAATAATGCACGAACGAGAAGAATGCTTGCAGAGAGAAAGGGAACGATTAGAAATTGAAAGGCAAAAATTAGAGCGAGAAAGGATGGAACGGGAACGTTTGGAAAGAGAGCGTGTTCGTATTGAACAGGTGTGCATATTTCTATTTTGGACTGTAGTGCAGCATCACAGTGGAGTATAACCCAGCTTGCACTTGCAGGGAATTTTTTCTCTTTGCCCTTCCACCAAAAATTATGTAATCCACAGTGTACAACAACAGTAATCTTTATCTTGTGAGTGATTTGATGGCAAATTCTTGCTGCTGGTTTATGTGGTGACTATACATCTCTGTGTCTAAAATGGAAGTACAGCAAATCATATTGCCCGTACTAGTCTTCCATAATTTTATTGTACTTTTCCTAGAGAATGTCACTGCAAACTTAATGAGATGTCTTTCTGGACAACAAATACAGTAGCAATACCAGAAATCGCCTGGAAATATTTCTGTATAACAGACAATAGCTTCTGTTGTGTATTTTTCTTAAATAACTACTTCTTATGCTCTTTAATCTTGGATGCTGTCCAAGGACTAATTATATCAGATGGCAAGTATACACAATTCATGCTCGACAGCTTCCTATTAAAAGCTGTCTTTTAGGTATCTTTAGCTGTCTCTAGGTATCTTTATTGAGGAGCTATTTTGTTTGTTGTGTTTGTTCACCCTTCTCTTTCGTGTTAGGAACGTCGGAAAGAAGCAGAACGTATTGCTCGTGAAAGGGAGGAACTTCGTCGGCAACAGCAGCAACTTCGTTATGAACAGGAAAAGAGGAATTCTTTGAAACGTCCACGTGATGTAGACCACAGGTAATCTATTTCTCAAACTACTGTTTTGCACTGTTTAGTAAAGAGAAAGAGCTACCAGCCTCATGTCAGAGTTGAAAGGGCATTTCTACTTGAAACAAGTTTTCACAGAAGAAATAGATTTCTGGTATTTGTTTTTTTTTGATATCAGTTTATGTGAAGCATGAAAGTTCCTTAGCTGTAAGAGGGCCTTTTGAAATGAGAAGCATCCCATGAATTAATTCTTATGGTACAAGAAGAGCAGAAGCAATTCAGTGCATTTGCTGAGAAAAGCTCTTCTTCTGCCTTAATGGTTGAATATTCACATTTCTGGTAAATGGATGGTTCATGAAGTCAGTGTCAAAGATTTGAATTTTTACTGAAGGTGATAACTTATTTTTGAACATGTGAATTGAACTGGCTTTGATCTTTATTTGATTACATACAAGAATAGGACACAGATCTTAGCTATAAAATAGACTTATCAGTGGTACATTATCATGGTAGATGCAGTAGCAGAACACTAATTTCTTCCCCAGAAAAATAGACAGCTTCAGTTTTCAAAGCTACAGATTATATGTTTTACTATCTCCCATTCTCCCACGGTTCTTTGGGTGTTGTATTTTTTAATAAAGAGCAATATTATGTTCAAGGCAAAACTTTGCTACAGTGATGTTTTTGTTGGAGTTGTGATTTCTTTTTTTAACTGACCAAAATGGTATATACTATTGCTTAGATTATATTATATATTTTATTAATATTTTGTCTGTTGAATTTGGATTTCAAGCATAGGGGTGTTTTCTTTTGTTTTTCTTGAAGGATTTTGTTTGCTAGTATTTAAAGAGTCAATCTTTTGTTAGAGGCTCTCTCAAGGTCTTTAAAATAGACAAATGACTCAGTAATTTTCTGCATATTAGCCCTTGATTTGAATACATGTAACTGATAAGGTGTTTTTTTTGTGTGTGGTGGTTGTTTTTTCTTAAAGGAGAGATGATCCTTACTGGAATGAGAATAAGAAGATGGCTCTTGATACAGATGCACGTTTTAGTCATGGTTCAGATTACAGTCGCCAGCAGAACAGGTTTAATGATTTTGATCACAGAGAAAGGGGACGGTATCCAGAAGGTTCTGTTCCATCATCTTCTTTTGACAGGTAAGTTAAGATCATGTGGCAGATACTTGCCTGCCAACATCTCTGTGGATTTCTCTCTTAACTGTTTATACTGTTCTGGTGCAATGGAATTGCAGTGGTGTCCTGAAAGTTACTGCATCTTCAGGACTGTCCATTTATATAATGGAATCTAGTCTACTTTTCTTTGAGGACTGTAAATTAGCTCTGCCTGATGGTTTCTTTGGGTGACATTTTGGAGGAATTCTTTGCAATTCTTCCTCTTTCACATATAGTCACAAGGGGATTCTAGTGGTTTACGTAAATTGTACCTGGTAACTCACCTCCTTAGGAAGCAAGGGTAAAAACAACTGATGTAATGGGAATTAAGAGCATTACTTGTGCAAGTCATGTTCATCAGGCTCCATTCAACAGTGCAAATGCTGGTTACAGATCCAACTTCATGTTTCCATTAAACATCTTTAAAGTTGTAGCTTCTGCACTTTAACCTTTATGCTGCAATGAACTAGAATTATATTTTGTAGCTGACTTGACAAATGTTGTATCACCCTGCTTCATACTAAGCAAAAAACACATACACACACAAAAAAAAAATACCCCAAACCAAAAAACCCACAACAAAAAGGAAACGCACACACGACCAAATAAAGAAATCAAACCCACAAAAAAAACCCACCCACAAACAAACAAAACCCAACAAACCAACCAAGGTCTACAATTGTTAGATTATACTGACCAAAATGTGAACAGATAACATGCATAAAGAAATGTTAAACTGGATATAAGAACTGGCACTCAAAATGACAACTGTAGAAATAAATAAAATCTGGGGTGGGAAGGATATGTGCGGTAGAGATATATGCACACCAATATATAGTAATAACCAGGTAATAGAAGATGAATTGTATTTTTGTATACTCACACATGTGCTTACATGTGCAGAGAAATGGGAAACAGGCAAATGATTTTTTTCCTACTTTAACACCTTAGGCGAGAACGTTTTGTAAATCAAGGTGACGCAAAAAAGACTCGCCCAACGGCACGAAGAGAAGAGCCAGGGTTTGACAGATATCCAAAGAACTTCAGTGAGTCCAGAAGAAATGAACCACCACAACCAAGAAGTGAACTTCGAGATACAGACAGACGAGAAGTGCGAGGAGACAGAGATGAAAGAAGAACAGTGATCATTCATGACAGACCTGAAATACCACATGGTCGACATCCAAGAGAGACTGGTTCAAATCCACCTAGGCAAACAAACTGGAAGAGCGAGGGAAGCATAAGCACAGACAAACGGGATGGCAGGTAAATTGTTGGCCAACCAACAACCTAGGGAAGGTTCTTACTGATTTCTTGTAGAATTCCTCAAGAATTGATGTGCAAAGAGAGACCAGACCCCCTCCTAAAGAATGGCAAAGCCACTTTCCAGGAGCATGAGAAAAAAATTGTTTGTAGGTTGTCACATATGTTAAAGCTCATCTGTAAACTTGATGCTGGTTCCCAGGAGTCTGTTCTTAACCATGTATAGTAACACAATAAGGAGGCTTTTATGCCAGAATGCAGGTGCTAACACCACCTAAGATTTAATTGTTTAGACAGCACATAGGTCTAAAAGAGCGTTTCACATTGCTAGGAACTTGAAAAACAAAAAGGAATCTTTGACGTTTATATGTGCTACGTTTGGTACTAATTCTTACACTGAAACCAAAATTTTGATAAAAGCAATTTTTACAGAGGTGAGAGGCCAGATCGATCAGGAAGAGAAGTGTCTGGACACGTGAGAGGCGCACCGCCTGGCAGCCGTAGCAGTGCTTCTGGATACGGAAGCAGAGAAGGAGAACGAGGTGTGATGGGAGAAAGAGGTGGAGGACAAGTGAGTCATCTTGTGTTTTTAAGCATGATAGACTGGAAAATGTACATTCATGATGGAAAAATGACCATATAGCATCATATAAATCATTAGCAAGCATTCTGGCTATTTTCAAGTTAGTTTTCTTTATTTTAAAGGTTCTTTTTTTGTTGGGATTTTTAAAAAGCCAAGAAATTGCAGGAAACATAACCAGTTCTTCTTCTGTGTAGCATCTTTTGGGTAAATCGGAACAATACCTGAATGAGTTGCTTTTACAAATCTGCTGTCATTCCGTGTTTTCAGGGTCTTAACCTTACGCCACCTGCTACTTCCAGTATAGTTTGTCATTATAATTTTTAAAACCTCTGAGACTTCTCTTTAAAATCTACAGATGAAACTGCTCTATGCTACTAGATCCTGAAGCATTTACCAGAATAGTGTTTCTCTTTCTCTAGCTACATGGAACATGCTTATCGGTGGTTGTGTGAGATCAGGGCAGAAATAGCAGTGAAATAGGCGGTCGTGGAACTTTATCCCCCCCCTATCCACACAATCATTGCTGCAAATTAGGGTTTTTTTGTGGTCTAGTTATTTTTCACAGGACTTGTAAGCATGGGTTACCTGCCTAGGGACTGAAAAGATGCTTAACTTCTGTGTATTTTATGTCTCCATAATCTGTAAGCTTAACTTCTTTGAAGATCTTATTTCCTGTTGATAAGTGAATATGCCTTTCACTCTGGAAATAACTCGCTTTCTTACTAGCACTATAATGAAGACAGACATGTCGTTGAACGCCACAGCCGTGAAACTGGACCAAGAAAAGAATGGCATGGACCTAGTTCTCAAGGAAGTGGGTATCATGACACAAGGAGAATGGGAGATGGCCGTGGAGGAGGTGGCATGATGTCTCCACATACAAGGTACAAAACCTACTTCCTCTCAATTCCCTTCTGAGTTCTCCAAGCTTTGGAGCATGAAAGCTTTAGGAAGCATGAAAGTCTTGGTGAAAGCAGCATTATTTTCTGTGGATGGGTTGCTGCTGTACAACGTACAAACCCATCTTTTCCTGCCAGCGCATGGCTCCGCAATTGTCATATTGCTAGTTCAGCTGCACAGAAAGAAGCAAGTCACTTCTTGCAAAGTCTCTTTTGAGACTTGCAGTTTAACAGTTGAGTGATGCGAGACGTAAAAATATTCTTACTTGTACACCAAGAGTTCAGATACTTACCACCTTTTTTAAAACCTTTGTTTCCAGTAACTCTTCACCAATTAATAGAGTTGTACAGATCACAGGCAATTCCATGCAGAGGGGAAGTGGCTCAGGATTTAAGCCATTTAAAGGTGGACCTCCACGAAGATTCTAAGATCTACAGCTGCTTGGTTTCAAGATAACTTATTGAAATCTCTTGTAAACTTTCTCTGATTAAAACCAGGAAATCTCGTCTGGAAATCCTGGTTAAATTTTTTTTAATTTAACATGATTACTTTCCTCTCAATTTTGGAGGCATTTTAATAGTTACGTTGTAATTTTGGATAGTTTTTGTGTATCTTTGATAAGCATTTTCCCTGAGGCACTAGAGCTGTGTAAAAACAAATTGGAACCAAAATATTTGTTAATCTTGTATAAAAGGATAGATTGCAGCTGTGTGCTAGTAGTTTGATTTACCAACATTAGCTCTGTGGTGTCATGCTTTAAAAGTTAGCTACTTATCACAACGTACACAACTCTAACCTCCATTTTGAAGGTTGTCCAGGCTATTATCTCTGCTTTCTAATTTGTAGAGAAATAAGATTGTTCTTTCATTACTGGGTATTATGTAACCTATTTTTGCAGAAGGTACTGTTACATTGAGTGCATTTATGTGTATTCTTGCAAATGTATTCTTTTGAAATAAACCTTCATATTCTGTATAGCTTCTAGTAAGTCTTTGAAACAGTTTTTGGGGAAGCAAGGCAGAATTAGAGACATGCTGGTGTAGCAAATCAAAACCTGTGCCTTTAGCTTCCAACTAAAATTAACTTAAGTGCTTCCTTCACTAGTACTGAAGTAACATTTGATAGCACAAAAAATATTAGTACCAAAAAATACTCATGGGAGGCCTAAAGAAAGAACTTACAGTTTGCTCTCTCTGTTCAGCAAAGCTCTGGCAGAATTTTGATACAATTGTTTTGGTTTGGGGTTTTGTTTTTTTTACACCAGATTACCACAAATGACCTTTGCTTGTAATGGTTGGGGAATCCTAGATACATAGTCTCTTTCAGGCACACCTCCAACTCTTCAGTGATGCAGTCTCAAGCAAAAGGGATGCATCATTTTAAATCTTTTTTGTTTAGTTTAACAGTGAATGGCCTATATTAAATTGTTCTTGAGCAGGCCCAATCATAAATGTTAAGTAGTCAGTCCGAGTCATCCACCACCCAGTCAGCATAAGTATGCAGCTAGAACACTGTTCCACAAGGGGAAAAAAAAAAAGGGGACCCTAAAAAGGCAAATCTAATCCCCTAAACAAGTTGGGTTATTACAGAAATGAACAGAGAACCTTGCGAACAGAAACTAAGAAGAGCTTGTGAAGTAGTATTTGAGTCAGAGCTGAAAGTTTCCATGGATCAAGACTTTCTGTTAAAGAAGGGTTCTAGACTGAAAACTTTGAATTTAAATTAGTAAGAACAAGCTGATATTGCACCTGGATCTTTGCCACCCTCAGTTACAGTCTGTTTGCTGTGTGGAAGAGCCTGCTAAGTATCTTCAGTGTTATGCAGCAGAGAGTAAGTTTCAGATATAAGTAGCCTGTGAGGAAAGATGGGAGTTGGTGTAACAACACTTCCTATAACTAATCCTTCGTGAGTAGTCACAGGTGACAAGCATTTAGGTTGAGATAAAAAATATACCCTCTAAGCAAGTATCAGGACACATTTGTCCAGTAAGTAATTATCTTGATGCATTTAATACATCACTGCTGTTCGGTACTTAAAAAGCTCAATTTACTGAGGACTTTCAGGAGTTTCCAAGAGAAAGTGCAAGCTACCAGTGCATTTCAAGTCCACATTCATTTGGCTGCAGTCTTTACTTCATTAGTTGTGACAACACATACAAAATATTTTCTGTAAGATGACTGTGTTGTGGCTAATGGATCTACGGGGAAAGAGGAAGATTTGTAAGCTTAAGACAAAGCTCGAGAGAGGTACAAAAATAAAACTTGCTGTAACGTGATATCTTGCCTACAGTAAACAAGTCTAGATGCACTTTCCAACTCTTGAAGGTATAAATAATAGTTCCTAAAACTGTTTTCTTAAATGAAAGTGTGATTGTGCAGGTGTAGCTATTTCACTGAAAATATTGAAACAAACTAGGATGATGGAGGGGAAGAAAAAAAAAAAAGACTGAAAAGAAATAGCTAACTCCTGGAGCTTGTAAAATGTTTAGATCAACAGATGTCAATCCTTCTCTTTTCCAGAGTGAGGGGTTTTCATTTAGTATTTCATTCAACCTTTATTATTAAGAAAATTTTAAATAAACATTTAATTTAGGTATTTAACTTGCTCAAATTTTTTACATACAATGAATTTCAGAAGGCTGTTAACCAAAATAAATCTCCATAAAGATGGTAGACTTCAGAGAGGCTGAGAACTGCAGACACTTGTAAAAAGGTAACAGAATTTCACCAGGTATCTTTTCTTGTACACAGGGGTATTAAGATACAGAACTGGATTTCTCTGTAAATTACTTAAGTGTTTGAAATTATTTTAACAATTTCCCAGGGAAATTTAGTTTCCTTATATTCTTTAAAAACATTAATACAATATAAACAATTAAGGCTTTTAAAATGCAAAACATTCAGTAGTTGAACGGGTAGATGGTATCACAATGTTGGATAATGTTACAACATCACGCTGAAAAGGATTTCAGTCACATACCTTGGTACCAACAATGCAGCATGACTAGATGTGATCACATCATGCACTTCTAAAATACAATTAAAAAAAAATAACTTTTCCCCTCTCTTGGTAAAGCTGCAGTAACTTGCAGTAGCTTGTATTTTTGCATTTCCTTTTAAAACTACATTTAGAGATCAAGGTAAACATTAGGGGGCTAACAGGCTCACAGCTAAACATTTAACAAATCACTTGCACAGGGGTGGTGGATCTATGCATGGCATCTTGAAGACATTACCCATTGCTAAACTGAAAGGCTTTTGGATCTTTTACTAAACTATTTTTCAATAATTTCATAGTAAAAAGATCCAGTAAAGATAGTTAATGTGGTAACAAATATTTAACATTGGAGAACTAGGGGCTGCTGCTGGAGGATGCACTGTTGTAGGTTGCATCAGTTTCAGCTGGAGTTTCTTTAATAAGCTTGTGTATAGGTAAAAGGTGATTAGCAGAAAGTTGTACAAATAATAGCTGTGCACTATTGACCAGTTAATAGGATAATCAAATGATTTGTGAAAACAGTTAAGAACTTCTTTCACTGAAATCTGTAGCATGAAAGATAAACCAAAAAACTGTCATTTAACATTAACGCTCTATCATGTTAGTGTGGTGGAACTGATGACAGTATTTTTAACTCCCTTATAAAGGAAAGTAGCTGTGAGACATCATGACTCTTTTTTTATGCAAAAAACAAGTACTGAGGAAGTAGCAACAGATTTAGAATCTTTCTGCAAGACAGGACAAGATACTTGATACTATCTCTAGTTTCAAATACCACTATCACATTTGTTGAGGCTTGACCTGTAATCAGTGATTATATACTGCAAAAACAGAGGGGGAAAAACATTCCCAAGTGACAAAATTTGTCAAATAGTCTGACAGCAATCCAGGTGGGGGAAGTAACAACTGTCTTGTTTTGCAAGTGCAAACGATCAAAAGCAGAGTCCTGCTTATTTAATGAAATGCCTATACTGGACCTGTGTGACCAGTTGTGCTCTCTAAGATAAGGTAACAGCACTAGCCATTTCAAGAGTTATCAAAATATAGGTGAAGAGACAGTTGCTACAACAGATCAATCTCTTCCAATCATTGTACCTATGCTCAGCTTTTTAATGGGTTCCCAAAAGCTGGCTGTGCTTGCCAGACTCCGAGAGTGGATGTAAGAAATCCAGAAATGCAGGCATACTGCTATAAACTGAGTATTATGAAATGCAAACATGTAATTATTGCAACTATTTATGATAAAAATAGAAAGTAAGTTCACAAGTTCAAAAGCAGGTTCATTGTATCTATCTGCAGTAGTCTTCAAGACAACCTGCTACTGTATTTTTACAAGCAAAAGAAGGATTTTACTTCCACAGTGATATTTTTTTCCTACAGTAAATAAACCTCAATTGTAAAGTCTACCAGGGCTACAGCTGGCTCAAAAACCTCACACTGTTATTTACTTAACCTCATATAGAGCCTGTTTTCAAACTTTTCAGTCTGAAGGACTTCACTAAAACTCCACTGTAAACAAACCCAGTAATTAATATAAACCAGCTGGTTTTAGCTCTGGTTTATTTGCAATAACAAAACCCCTAGAGTTAAGAGACCACTTGATGCCCTGACAGCAAAATCCTGAAGAGAGAGTCAAGTTCCATTTGAAATAGGCATAAAATGCAGAACAGGCAATATGCTGAAGAGCTAGCAAATCTGAAAACACCATTAAAATCAAAACTGTTTTTTCTCTAAAAATACACAGGAGAAGCTAGCTTTCATGGTTTGGGTGGCTTTTTTTGGCTATAGTTTTTATTTTTGTTTTGTGGTTTTGGTGTTTTTTTAAAGGTAGAAACAGCATAGATTAAACTTTCTTATTTGGTCTGAGATTTTTTGAAAGAATAGTATTTGTCGTCAGCATCAGCTTTCTCTACACCTTCTGGAAGTTCAGCTACAGTTGGAAGAACAGGTGGTTTCAGTTGCTTCTCCCAGCACTCTGCTGGCAGATCTGATACATAGTGGTAGCTACGAAAAGTTGAATAAATTATTAAACTGGCTTGCATAAGTCTACAGTGAAAGGCCATGTTCCTTCTCATGGCTGTATCTGGGGGGAAGAAGCTGGACTTGAGAGACATTTAGGACAATTGCTAAGTACTGCAATACTGCTCTGGCCACTAGTAATTACTGTGACTATCAAATAGCCCTGAACTGTGAGCTATTGCAATTCACAAATGACCACAATAAAAAAAAACCACCAAAATGTTGCATTATTTTGTTTAGAAATAATTCCTTTCCTAATTATTAAGTCCTTTCAGTGACATTTCTACAGCATAGACTTGCTACTGATGAGGCAGTTGGTTAGTTCTAAAAGGTGACTGCAGTGGATATAGCTACAGACAACAGAATCAAATGTCAAGGTGGGTTGGATGTTTGGTTTTTTTTTAAGTAATATTACGTTCCATATCGAATTACTGCAAGACAAGAGAAATGTTCTGTCAAATCATTACAGTTCTTCAGAAACTTTTATGCATTCTTTAATTTCCCAGGGCTCAGAAAAGACACTATTACGAAGAACATTTCAAGGTAGTTTCAAAGGCTATTTACGAAAGCAGGGATCTAAGTTTTTGTTTCTTTCACAGAAAGTGCATTTATAGCAGCAAAAGAAATTACAGCTTTATTAGAGCTGGCTCAAGTAGCAAATTATAATATGGACTTAACACTCTGTACATAGAATTCATACACTACATGGAGAAGTCCATACTGGCACATTTCATATTAAAACTGTTAGCATTAACTAGATGAACTAGACACGACCATGCGGGTTGTTAACTACATTGTATCTCCATGAGCTGCCTGGATTTATGGTAAAGGCATCGGGGCACCAAGTCAGGCTGCTTTTCAACAGTGGCTGGCCAACATCTAGTCTTGTAAATCTCCTGCCTGTTCTGCAGTCAGTGAGATGCAGCAGTGTGGAAAAGCACTAATTTTCTTATATATGATTTTATACTTTCTATTAAATTTTGTAATTTACCATTGCTAAAAGGAATGTTTTGGCAATGGTAAAAAGCTTTCGAGTTATCCTTTAACTGTTCTACAGCTCTTACATTTAAAAGTGTCAGAGTTAAGTGCAAATATTGTTTTTGTCAGTGTTATTCTTGTGTCTGAAGCGTTCATACCTGAATGCTCAACAGTGTTTAATAGGTTACAGGCATAAACATGAACTCAGCAGCTTCACAGACTGGATCACATAAGCAAGCCTTAAGAAAAATTACTCAGTGCAAATACTGAGTAGCTAGGGCCAAGTTCATAAAAAGGGGGGGGGGGAACCAGTCTGTTTTCATGTTGTTATTTTAGAGTTCCCCAAAACAAGAGAGAACCCCAAGGATGTACCTGTTACTCATCTGATTTAAATTAACTGACACACTGATGCTTCTTCTAACAGCCATTCTGACCCTTCCCTTGGCATGTACCACTGAACTAGAACAAAGGTGAACAGGTTTGAGGTGAGGGGGAGTTACCCCTTCTTTTTCTGTTAAATTATGTCAGATTATGTCAGGTGGAATTTTCAAGACTGCTTAGCATAATCTGAGCTTTGAACAATTACTGATGAAATCTTGAGTCTGTGAAAATTTTACTACTGGCTTCAACAGGAAAAGAGAATGTGCACTTTGAGACAGACTGGGTATCACATGGCCTCATCCAGCTCTGATGGAGAGTCTGTAAGCTTGTAGGAGCTGAAGGGATCACCTCATGAGACACTGGTTTGTGTTGTGAGTTTCACAAGAGGTAACCCTGAAGCTAGACGGAACCTTAAACTGAAATTGGGTCAGCACTAAAGGACAATTTAAGAGATTAAAGAAATATAACACTTACGTGAGCTCGTGTCCCTGTGCACCAAGATCTATATACATCTGGCTTCCTGTCTGACTGTATCAGACAATCCTACTTCACTCACTTGTGGCCCCAACAAGACTTAGCTCTGCCAGCACTACCTGCTTCCTTAAATGTGTGACAACTAGTGATAAAAGCACATCTAGTGCCTTACTTCATCAACAGATTACATGTAGAGAAACAGATGGCTTTATTCTCATCATGCTGTTACAGTAAGTTATTTTGTAAGAATACGTTTTAGAGGAAGCTAGCTCACTTTTTGGTTGAGTACTGAAGCTTACCAAACTGCTCCTAATGGATTTCCCAAGGCTACCAACTTTTTTTTTTTTCTATGCTGTCAAGTAGAGGTAAACATGTGATCTAAACTTCTAAAGATTAACTAGATAAAGTTCTTAACCTGAAAAACAAGGAATTGCTCACTTCAGCTCATGGAGCTCCTCCCTGAGTATAAGCCTACAAACCAGAAAAGAAACAGTAAAGGCAGTGAAGAACTTTTCAGGTTTCAGCAAGTTCTCTAGAGCTAACTCTCCTGGTAAAGAGATCTCATAGTGATACTGATGACATAGAGACCAAAAGTGAACAGCAGACAGCTGACGTTTAATAAAAATATTTTAAGTTATTAGCTAGGCTTGACCTAGAAGCATTATGAGAGAGAAGAACAGTGCATCCAGGGACAAGACACTGCCAACCCACTAGGAAATAAGCATGCCGGCCATTACCTAAGTGGGAAGATTTGGCCACTGCATGCTGTGCTAGAACTATTTACGTCTAAAGTAGCAGTAAAAATAAAGGACAAACCCCTTAATCTCAAGAGGTGATGTAGGGAGTTTAATTTCCCAGCTGTTCTTTCCTCTTTAGCATTTCCCTATAGCACTTCTCCATCAGAGCAGATGAAAGTTGAGCTGAAACATGCTGGTTTTCTACCGGACAACAATAAGAACAAGCTATGAACAAGCATGAGCTATATGGAAACACTATGGAAATCAACATCAAATAGACTTCTGTGTAAATTACTTTGTATCAGAAAGAGTCCACCTCACCAATTTTCCCACTCAACACTGCTAACAGTCTGCTAATTATGCTTTTAAAAAGCAACTGCATTGAATCACAAAATGGAATGTGTATGTTTTAAGGTCTTGCACATGGCATTTGCTATCATTGAACTACATGAACATTTTTCAGTGTCAGATTTTGTTACCAAGGTCTTGTTATCACAGCACAGATGGAAAAAATAAGTGTTACACTGCAACTAAGCCTTGTTCTTCTTACCTTTTTCTAATATGCTTTCTAATGAGGATACTGCATCAATTACCTTGTATTTCCTGAGTCACCTGCTGTTTAATGTTACAACCTTAAAAAAGTCTACTTTTATATAAAATAAATACAGCTCTTAATTCAGTCTCTTGTATTTAAGGATGTATTTTGTACAAAATTCAGCAATTGATTATGATAAGCATCCTAATGGTTAAGAAAGCTGATCTAAGCACTAAGCTAGCTTTTTGTTGTAGATCTACTGTAGCAGGACAGAAGAAAGGGTCAGTTAAAAGTGCATCAGCTTCACCTTCTACTTGAGTATTTCCTGCTGAATATACCAAAAGATTCCATTTCGAAAACTCAAATTGCCTTTTATTACATACTGGAAGTTTTTTTCAGGGACTTGTATATACAAGTTGAAGAAACATTTGACAATTAAGTGAAATACCCACTGAGTGTGGAGACTGGCTGGCAACCCACTGCAAGTGTACAGAGAAGAGTGTATGCTTCACTGCCAGCTTGTGTGCCTGGGATCCACAAGAGCAGCTCTGTAAAGACAATCTGAACGCAGACTTTATTAACTAGGCAGCTAGCTACAAAATAGACTTTTTGCATTGTGTTTTCAGTGAATTCTTAGGAAAGCTGATTTCAGCCTCTGGTGTTACAATCTTCCTTGGATCTGCTTTGTTGGCAGGCAGATTCCTTAGCAGTATCACAAGAAAAGTGGCATATTTGAGCATTTACAAAGTGCCTTTTAGAAAAACATGTATTGCTATGGCAGTGCTCAATTTTTTTGTATTTAGTTTTTATTTCACAACTACAATGCAGCAACAAAAACTATGATTTTGTCTTCTGTGGTAGCTTTTGCTAGTGGAAAACAAGTTCTACTCTACTTTTCTGGACACTTCTATACAAATTATGTAGGTATTTGGATCACATGCACACTAAAGTGTAAACCACATTTGTAATATAAATCTTTACCCTTTTGCCAGAATGTGAGTGGGGAAAAAAAAAAAAAAGAAGGGGGGGGGGGGGAAGGGGAGGCAAATGAAGTAAATAGTCAAAAAAGAGACTTTTCTGGTAATTCAGAAATATGTTGTAATACTGTTTTCAAGCTCACTTTTAAGGAGATAAAAGCAATTCTGTTCTGTTTTTTTGATTATCAAATACTATCAGATATGAACTGCGATAGTTGCTTTTGGAATGCCTGGTCACAGTAAGGTATGAGTTAAGCTTCCAGGTGTATTTTGAATATTAACAAGCTCATCTGCTTGTAGCTGTTGCTTCTAACGAGCTTAACTTGTGCAGAACAATGCCCTAGATTTCACGAATTCTTTACCTTTTTTTCCAAAGCTTCAAGACCTGTAAAGAAAAAAGGGCATTAACGGAAAACTGAATAGCATGCCTGCCATCGCACATAACCTGAAATGCTTTACTACTTTACTGAAGGAGGAACTGAATTACCTGGAGGTTCAGACGTCATGATGAGCATTGACATTCTGACCAAATGGCAGTATTACTGTAACTACAGTATATTAGGGTTCAGACACATCTGTCTGAAACTGGAAATGTTAAATGAATTCTTCTAATATGGGCAACTATCTTGGGTAAAGAGAGATACTCAATAGTCACAACACCTGCTCCAGCTAGCTTTGTTCAAAAAGGAATTTTAAGTGGCAATACTGTCACTGAAAATAATAAGATAACAAACACTTAGCTTGACACATTTATTTTTCAAGGTAAATAAATAAGTGTAAATATACAAATATGGAAAAATCTTAGTAACAGAATGTTTTTGAACAACATTCTGGCTTAAAGTCTTTTGTTATTGACACTATTGAAATATTTTCTGATCTGCCTAAAGTAGGTAAGTCATTATGTTGGTGATTCTTCATCACATTAATTTGAAGAAGTTAGGCTGCTGCAAAGGAAATAGAGACACCAACCTTTGCTTTGACATAGAAAATGATCTGAACTGCATACATTAAGTATTACAATTACTTCTCTGGGCATGTCTCTGAGAGAAGACGGAAAATTTTAAATTTACTGTTTGTGTATTAGACACCTCCTACTGTCCACTAATTCATTATTATAAACGGGAAGTCGTAACAAACATGGAAAAAAAAGAAAGACAAAAAGGCAAAAAGGAGAAAAGTGGCCCTTTAGTTCATAAGACATACTTCCTTTATCCATCTCATTTTCATTTTAGGTTTGTAACATTTTTATGTGATGACTGGTTCCCATCACTGCAAGTCTGCCTGAAGTAGTTTTAAAGCAGCTTTTTACAAGTGGACCCATGTTTAGACACCCTCTCCAGACATTCTCCAAACACCTGAAACCAGGAATGTCCTATTCTACCTGGCTGCCTTAGCTCTCCCAGATAATTGTATACTAATGCACTTACCCAGGCTTAGAACATAAACATAGCTTGTCCAGGAAAAGCAGCCTTTTTCAAAAGTATCTACAAATTGCTAAATAGAAATTTTATCAAAAATGTTCAGCAAGAGGGTAATTGTTGTTGACTTAATGAAAGTGGAGGAAGAGTTGTGGTTCCCTCAAAATCCAGCAAGTATTCTGTTTCTGTATACTATAAATACTACAAGACACAACATGTTTATTTGGTTCCCATAAATTAGAAAAATCTGGTTTCCAAAAATTCTAAATTAGTGATTTAAAAAACAAAATATTACACCTGACCACCTTTTCAAATAATCCCAGAGAGCAGCCTCGCTTCTCTCTCAACCTTCAGAAGTGTGCTTTTTAAGGATACGTGATTTATAAAACAAACAAACAGTGTTTTTAGCTACAGTGCACTTGCTTAAATATACAAGTGGACACGTTAATGTCATGTTAAAAGTTCAAGGTACTTCTGGAAAAAAGGCAGATAGTTAGTTCTTTTAACTCTGCATTCTTACATAGAATAATGATTATTATAGACCTTAGTTTCCTCTCATTCACCTATCATATGGAGAGGTCAATAAATAAGACTTTATCTGGTCCAGTTTACCTACAAAAGAAAAAAAATAGTAAAAGAAAAAGAAGCTACCTATAAAATTACTTGTTTAACCCTGATAAGATCTGAGTTGCCATACCCAGTTTGTAATTGCAAGAAAAGCAAACAATATTCATCTTGCTTATTAATAAATGCCCCATTTTCTATGAAATTTTTTGTACGATGCCTATCAAGTCACATATTCTTGGGGCAAGAAAGCTGGCCGGGAGGTGCAATAATAGCAGTAACACAGTATAAATCTGGGTTCAAAAAGCCAAACATACCAGATCCAGAAGCAAAGAAATCACGACACACTGAGGAGGCAGTGCCCAGCTGTTACTTGGGCTCTTGTGTCGTGATGTCTATACCCAGCCTAAGATACAGTTTCATACCTTGTAACACAGAACTCTTGTGCTAGTGTACAGAGTTCATGAAAGTCTTACACAAAATTAATTGCCTCCTTTGTTTGGAGTAGAAGATAAAATAGCTTACTAACTGATGCAACGAGTAATAGATGTCACTATGACACAAAACTTGCCATGATTTGTGTGTTCCGCTACAAGGTGTGGTATTTCTTATGACATACTCAAAGCACAGCCGCATCCAACTGTGACTTGGAATTCCATCTTGAGCAGCACACGCTGACTTTGAAGAAAGTCTGTATGATTGTAACAAAGTCACCCATCCTCTCTTGAAACATGAACAAAATCCATGGGGTAATCAGGCACAGGCGGCATGTAACAGGTTTGTCTTCCTTTTTATTCCTTGGTTCTGCTTCTGAGGACATGCACTTGGCTCCAGAGTAAATCCATTTTGTATTACAAGAGAACACAGCTATTCTTCTCTTTTTCTCTCTCCTTCTCTCGAGGCTCTTTACGTTTGCGTTCATTACTCCCAGATTGTCTTCCGCTCGATGGAGAAGCAGCGCCTTGCACCTGCTATGTAGAAAAAATAAAACACTGCATAAAACATACATTATTGTAGATGCAGTCTGAAGTATTACTCTATATTCAAGCTCACAAAAGTTTAATTATCATGTACACAAGTAAGGTCTTTATAAATAAACGCTCCAGAATGACTACAAAAGTTGTTTCTAAAAAATGGAGTCAGATGAAAATGTATTTCAAGTCCTGGGTGTCCATTCTATCGTGTTCACTTATTCCAATAATAAAGTTGGCCTTCAAGCATTCTCTGCCACTTCTGTATTACTGTACTGGAGTTTTTTCCTAGTTTCTTTTCTAAGAACATAATCCACATTTCAGAAGTTGCAGAGTGAAAGTATTGGTTTTGACAGCTAGATAAAAAAAGCAGCAGCTTTTTGTGACTACAAACTAGTTCAGAATTTGGCAAGGGGGTTGGTATACAAACACAACCTACGTTTGTTAATTTATACTCTGTTCCATCTATTAACCAATCACAGCCGCAAATGAGCATGCCCTTAAATCCTAAGAAGGTTCTTCAATTCTTTCTACATTTTGCAGCCTGCAGTAGTGAATTTTTTGCCTTAGAAGTAGCTGCTGATGGTTCTATTTAAGAAACAAGCAGTGTAAATAACACAACTTCTGTCAAAATTCTTGTTTCATGCTCAACAAGCACATCAGTCAATGGTTCCGTATTGCTTGAGGACATCAAAGATTCAGCCTTCATACAGATTATTTTTTACAGATTTGAAATAGCAGTTTTAGAAGTCTTCAGCTGTTAAGAACTCCCTGAAGACAGAGTATTTTAGCTTAAATATCGTCTCTCACGCAAAACATTGTTATATGGCAATTTTGTGTATACATTTTCCAAGAATTTGGATGCAACTGCTTATAAGGGCAGGACAGAAAAGTGTACTGGGACAAGCAGTTTGGAATTTGAAACTACACTGAATAGATTCACACAATATCATAGACCAAAACACCTAAAAGTGTAAAACAACAACCTTCTGCAAAACAAAATAATGCTAAAACTTCAACCACTCCCAAAACTGCTATTTTGCAAGTCACGTAAAAGATTAGCTACTACAATCTTTGTAACCTTATGTATTAACTCATCCCATCATTCCAACTTACACAGTATGAATGAAACCCTAATATAAAAGGTTAGGCCTACCTTCAAGTATTCAAGTGGCAGCAGCTGCCATATCTGTGTGCGCCCTCCAACAATTATACCGTATTTGTTAAGATTCCTATAGCCATCTCCTCACTTGCTGTATAGAATGTAAGCAGCTCTCTTACCAAACATTTATTTACAAACATAGAGGTGTCCATGTAACTGTCAATTTAATACTCTCTAAAGGTCACGATCACACATTCAATAACAATGCCTTCTTACCTGGACCTGAGCAGCTGCTTGTTCTTGTTCCTGATAATACTGAGAAGCTCTCCTGTCCTCCTCTTCTTGGAGCTTCTTTGCTAGCTCTAGATCACTGATTCCTTCTGGGATCTGTTCCCAATTAATCTCTTGGTTTTGGTGCTCTTGTTGTAGAGACAATGCCATCAGATAATCCTAAAGAGTAAACTTGTTTGTTAATGCTCTTCCGCATAGAAGAGAATCAAGTTATATCAAGGGAACTTTTCAGCATGTACAGCTACACAGTACCATCACTCTTCCCCCAGCCTCATCTTTAAATACATGTACCTCTTGGAAAAACAGGAATTTGTTTCAGAACCTGTTTGTAATCTGACCTGCAGAAATACTAAAAACGACTACTTTACATTTCTCCTCACACAGTGCCTACGTCACAGCGTACAAAACACAAAAGTTAGTTTAAAAAAAACCTGCTTCCAAGTTTAAATTCCATTACACAAACAGCGGCAAAAGAGATGGTGTCAGCTCATACCAGTTCTAGGTAGAAAATTTTGAAGCTGTCTCTTTGTCATTTGTTATTTCTAATTAACACTCTGATTATGCTTGATAAAGAGTGTCTGTCCCCATGCTACTGAACAGTGTGGAGAGTACATCAATGAGGAACAGTAATTCCTACATAGATGAGAATATAATCAAAAGGTAGTTCTGGATATATCCAAACAGCACCTCAAAATATTGCTAGCCCTGTTGTCTCTGCCAGATTCTTTATTCTACACAATAGAGTAATTCAAGATTTCCAAGGAGCCTGGCATTGCTATGGGGCTTAAGCATTAACTAGTACTAATAAATAAGTTCCATGTCAGACATGACTTCTGGAAACTATTATATGTAATAATATAATATGTATATAATATTATATATAACATGGACCTGAAGGGGCAGGTCCAGATGAGGGACACAAAAATGACCAGAGGGCTGGAACACCTCTCCTATGAGGCCAGGCTGAGGGAGTTGGCATTGTTCAGCCTGGAGAAGGCTCTGCAAAGGCCTTATTGCTGCCTTCCAATACCTAAAGGGGGCCTACAGGAAAGCCGGAGAGGGACTGTTTACAACGGGCAATGGTTTTAAACTAGAGAAGGACAGATTTAGATTGGACATTAGGAAGAAACTCTTTACTAGAGTGTAGTAGAACACCAGAGCATGTTGCCCAGGGAGGTGGTGGAGGCCCCATCCCTGGAAACATTCAAGGTCAGTCTTGATGAGGCTCTGAGCAACCTGCTCTAGTTGAGGATGTCCCTGCTTAGTGCAGGACGGTTGGACTAGATGAACTTCAGAGGTCCCTTGCAACCCAAGGCACACTCTGATTCTATGATGATTAAGAATAACAACCACAATCACACACAATCTACTCTGGGGTTTTTTTCCTACATTCAGAAAAGTAAGCATCAGGAGGCAAAGTTCAGTTATGACAATATTAATGAGCCAAAATGGATTTGTTACAGGGGGGAAGTTTCACAGTGCTGTATTGGTTTGCACGTACAACACAGATGTGACATTTCACCTGGGTAAATTCTTTACACAAGTGGATTCTGAGAGTAAAATCAGATTCTCCAAACTATTCACAGTCAGTCTTATGCTTCTTTCCTCGAGGCCATGCTAATACTTCAAAGTAGCAATTTTGAGACCTTCAAGTTAAGTATCTAAAGGTTTGGTTTTTTTAGTCCTATGAGTACACATACACATCTGTGTAAATATGTATATCTGTGGCTAAAAATAAGTACTGTTATAGTACGAAGCAAACAGAAATACACAATAGAAAGGCAGAAATCCAGTACTTGATCTATTTGATCCTGCTGCCCTCTGTAGACAGTTTCAGGGTCTGATGGAGGCCGTAGGTGGAATTCAGAATCACAGAAATTTCCATCGCCGTCCACATTGTGTAAGCTTTCCCAGACAACTTTCTCTTCTGTAAGAAAGCCCTGATCTGTCACCAGCAGGTAAAGCTGACCCTAGGTGGAAGAAGAAAAAAAAAACACAACAAACCTGTAACACTAATTTTTTTTTTTTTTTTTTACAATCTGATTAACAGAAACAATCAGCTAAGACAATTGTTGCATTCCAGTAAATTATTCATTTAAATTTTTTAGCAAGTTCACAATTTAAATGGATCAGTATAAAGCGTTATACCACCAGATACTAGTATTAGTTGCAAAATTAATAGCCACACAACTTCTCTATTCCATCTGGTAATTTTTCATTGTTAATGAAAGTTCATATTGACTAAAAATTAACATAAAACATGAATATATATCTTTGTAACTCCTTGGAAACTCCTAAATAGTGCAACTCAAGACTGGCACTGAATTTTAAATCCTAGGACAAGTCACATTAAATACTGAAGGCAAGATCTGGAGACAAAGGTCATCTTTCCAAATAATCCAAAAGGCATCACCTCAAAACAACCACATCTCAGACTTTTATAATGGGTTCTGACAGAATTTGAGGTTTATTTCAACTGAAAAAAAAAAATCAATTTAAGATTCTTGCTATCACTTAGCAGTAACTGGTTTTGTTGGCTTTTAGTCTTTTTACCAGTTCCACCAGGCCAAATTTCCTGCTTTCAAACTCTGAAATTATAAAATGTGCTGGTCTGGGAATGAAAGAGACAATACTAATAAGTCCAGAAGCCAAGATACAGGAAGGCTGAAATGCAAGCTTAGGTTGAAGGAATAGGAGAGGAGCTGAAATAAGTGAAAATTACCTCAAGTAAAAGGAGATAGTGCTGCATGTCTGAGGGACAGTAAAGCAGCACAAAAATCCATGTTTAAATTTCAATTTAAATTAGATTTTAATTTTATCCTACCTTTTCATAATGCTTTTATAATTATATTTCAGAGCAAGAATGTTACTACTGACCATACAGCATATTACGATTGAAGCTTCCATTAATATTACTGAATGTACCAGATCGAGGTTTTCAATGCAAAACTTGTTGCAATGTTTTAGCTATTAAAAAAAATATAAAAAAATAAAGCAGTTTGACATCCACAAAAAAATTTGCTATTCATATTACAGCAGCACACAAAGGCTTCTCAAATACTGTGCTAATCATGTATCAAAACACAAGAGGTCGTTCCTGTTATAATGATTTCATAGGCTGAACAAGAAAAAATCAAAACATCTTACCTATTCAACAGGTACAGAACTAGCTCACTGATTTCTCTCAAGTTATTACAAGACTGTCTACAAAAGATGCTGAAATTAAAATCATATCTCTTCAATCCTAATAAGTTTACAGCCATCCCTTCTGCAGCAGGTAGGCCATACCACAACAAAAGTATTATTTGAAGATTCACATGCAGCAATTGTTCAAATATTACCTAATACCACAAGATCTGCTTATGTGTAAGGCCAAACAGAACAGATAAAAACCCTCACAGGACACTAGATGTTCAATCTTTGGAATGGCAGTTACCTCAGCACAGGTGGGCTCAGAGATAAATACAATCGTCAGCAACAACTCTGGTCATGTAACATATTCTAAGCAATCTTATTTCCTTCTGAAACCTGCATGCTACTTCTAATGCTTAAAAGTCACCCAAAGAAAACAAAAGGAAATTATTTCACGATATTTCCAATTTGCAGATATCCATTTCCCAGCATCTTATACCCAAGAAGTCTTGTGAAAAAAAACCAAAGAGGGGGAGGGGGAGTAATCAAGTTTTCCACTATTATACCATGCATTTTGAATTACTCTTTAAACAGCTTGTAAATGGTGCACCTTAATAATAACACTGCAATAGAAAATGTTACTGCTTTCCTAATTTCCCAACTGTTGTAAGCTAAACTTCTCATACACAAATATTGAAGTATGTCATTACTATGGTATTAGAATCTAGTCTCTGTCATCCAAACATATTTTAAAGCTAACACTTGTTTGAAATAAGAGAATCTTAAACAGAATTCATGTTTTTACTTCATTTTGAAGACTTCCTCAGCTGAACTATACCCGAACAATGATTTAAAAAATGTCATTTAAGAGTAAAGAAACCAACGTTTTTCATACTGCTCCCTGATGACAGGCAATAAACTGCATTACATATCATTGCATTGCCTTAACAATACCAATTGCATAGTTTTAAAACATGCTGCTTCCCTTTAACAAAATCTAGCAAACCAACAAACACGGGCTCTCTAGTACTTGTGAACAGACAGTTCCTCCTCACTTTATTGGAATGAGGGAACAATGGTGAAACACAGATCAGAGACACAAAGTCATCTTCCTCTTTCTGCCTTTTTCAACAAGTGCTCTGACTGCTACTTTATTAGTACCATTTTTACAGAATTTCTCAACCAAACCGATTTCCAAGAACCCTCAAAATATTGCTAATATTGATGTAATTTTTGGTAGTCATTGGACAACTTTAATTTATATATATATACAAAATAAAGATGACTCGGCCCCTTCTGTTTGATGTAATGTCGCTACTCATCTCTGCAGGAATCAACCTCCACAGAACTTCATTGGCTTTGTTCCTTCTCCATATAACAAGCAAATCAAGGCCAGATTATCTACAGACAGTTTTTATGGGCACTGCTTTAATGCCATGCATGTTCTCTTCTCCATCCTAAAGGTCCACAGGCTGACTTCACTGCCACACCTAAGTTCCACTGATGGGATTTTGTGAAATGAGAAAGTCTTATCATAGGATGTTCACACTGCTTCTACATTTGAGCTGCACCAAGTTACAACACGTCTGACGCTTGGAACCAGCAACCATTCTCTATCACTTACCAGATCATAAGATCAGTCTAACTGTTAAGAGATAGTGATATACAACCAATATATCATTGGGATTTCTGACTTGATGCATCCAGTAGTTTTATACCACATTTGTAGCCTACCAACTTTCAGCACTTCAGCACCACATAGTGCAAGACACAAAGAAGATATGGGAAAGCAGGTACACAGTGACAGAATCAGTAAGAACTAAGTGTAGAAACATTTATTTACACTGAAATAAAAAATTAGGAAGGAGGCTTTTAAAAAAGGTAAAAAGCAGAATGAGTTTTCTACTAAATGGGTCATGGTCCCAATTTTGCATTTGCTTTCTAGTTAGTATTAAAAATAAAAAACAGGATGATCAGCACATTAAGGTCATGCAATTAAGCTCATGAATGTACATAAATATGCTTTTTCATGTACACCTTGACAAGAATATCATCATACTTTACAAAATAAATGTGTTCCGGCCTCCATAAAATCTTCACAGGACAATTCTAAAGTATTACCAATTTATCTTTTGGTTTTGGTTTTTTGTTTTTTGTTTTTGTTTTTTTTTTTTTAGTTTTTTTTTTTTTTTAAACTGACCCTAAAAATACTAGCACATAATGTGCAGCAAGAATATCTACAAGTAACTGTTGTCAATAGGGGATAAAACAATAAAAGAAAGCCTCAAGTAAATAACTTAAGGTAAACTATACCTACAATAAAGTTCTGAATAATTATTTATCCTAAGAATCAATATATAGATATTATAGACCAATGCCTAGCTTTTACAGTTTCACATATAAAAAGCTGGAAATAAAGCTAAGGATAAAAGCAAGACTATGCTCCTGAAGAACTAAAAGACTTTCTGAAATGCACAGGCTGCAGGTGATGTTACTGGTTACATGACCTCCTTTACTGCATTAATTTCATGATCAGATTAATTGAAATTAATGGTTTTAAACCACTTGTACTCATGCCAATTAGCAAGTTTCCAGTAGTTTAGAAAGCTGTAGATGATAACCAAAAAACTCGTCCAATAGCTTCATACAGTAAAGACAATCACTTGAAGCTTTAGCCTTTAAAGCCTATGTAAAGTTCCCTTGGACTTCTGAATCAGCCCCTTTGGTTGTTATGAAGGTGTTTCACGTTGATGTGGAAGAGGGCTATCATTTTGAGATAAATCTAATCCGAATGTTTTAACTATTAGAGCACATTAAGGTGTTTTTTTTTTAAGTATACCCCATTTCACAGAATCACAGAATCACAGAATCCTAGGGGTTAGAAGGGACCTCGAAAGATCATCTAGTCCAACCCCCCCTGCCAGAGCAGGGCCACCTAGAGTACATCACATAGGAACATGTCCAGG
>VWZY01011164.1:1958-13031 GCA_013399075.1 Chloroceryle aenea
AAAAAAAAAAAAAAGAAAAGAAAAGATGCATTGCCAGGGATTTTGGCAAAGATTTTCTTGGATATGGAATGTGTTTTGCACCACCCCAATCTATAAAAGCTCAGAGTTCCTGCAACACTTAAGGGAACTTGCAGATTAAACAATCATTAGCATTAATTATACTAAAACTAAATAATTTATCTGAAGTTTGTATTTCTGTATTTTGTTGTTTTTTTAAAAATTTTCACCTTAATCTCCAGCAGAAATATTTGGGCATTCTGTGGAAGCTTGAATGTTACGGAACTGTTAAATGTAATTCACAAGAAGTTTCAGAAAATGTTTTCACAGGATTTACCTTTTGTCTTCCACCCTCTGCTCTGGTCTTTCTCCTAGGGGCCAGCTAATAGGAATCAGGTGCTTCCCTGGCTATCCGGGAGCTATGTTGAGTTGCACCAGCTAAACCTCTGTCCCTCTTTATTATAGCTGAGAAATCCAAAGGGGAGACTCATGTCCTCTGTAAAGAGGTGTATTTAGTCTATCCTGCTGAGATAATTTATGGATTTTGCAGAGAAATTGTTGACAGTGTGTACTGTAAATATAGTTCAAAGTGAATTTGAAGTCCTGGAGCTACAGCTTTCCCTAACATTAATTTGTTAAAGGTACTCACTGTAGGTACATATATATCTGTAGAGTCACACCATCACTTAAACACAATCACTTGATATTCTACTAAAAGTGAGAAGGGAGCAAATCACAGACTGGTGCTGCCATTTGGAGCACAGCACAAACCCAAGGTTAGCTGGGTGCTAAGGTGCCTATGGCACATGTCACAGGACTGCTGGTCTCAGCATCCTGGCCAAATTCCAGTTTGTGTAATTGCTATCCATCTACTTAAAATGTGTCCCTTCCCATTGTTTCAAGTACATACTGTATTCTATACTCTTGACTTAAACAATGTGGATGCGTTAGTTACTCTGTTGTATTGAATGTCTGGTGCATTTAACTCTCATGCTGGCTAACGTTAGGTGCGAACAAAGTGATTATTACTTTCCAGGCAAAAAATCTACTCTCATCAGAACACCAAAGTTACAGCAGATCCCAAAGACAGGAACAACTGAGGACAAGAGTGTGTATTCTCATAGGACAATCCACTGGAAGGGCTCATGGGAGATTTATGTTCTAATATCTCATGATTCCTACAGTTTTCCATGTGTTTGCATCTTCTCCCACCCCCTGACCTTATCCCCCCTTTTTCTTTGTAACCCTCCTTGAACATGAACATGGGATGAATTGACATGGATGCTGACAACTCCCTTATCCCATTCAGACACTTATTTCCCTCCCACTTCAGGATTTGGCCTCCTATACAAAACCACAAATCTTGCACATTCAGTTAATCAAAACACTGAGCATCTGAGGTCCACTCTGGTGGAAGAATCAGGGCAAGATATGATATCTCTGTCTAGAGTGGAGTAAAGAAGTGGATAGCTTAAACAAAGAGTATTAATGCTGGCTGAAAGCCAGAAAGAGACCATATAATAAAAAAAAAAAAAAGAGGATTTTAAAAAATAAAAATCAGCAAGCAACTTTTTTGATAACAATTTTCAGAACATTTCTAAAAGTACTTGTGACAAATGAGAATAACCAGTAATATTGCTTAATATTCTAAACCATTTAAAGTTCCTGTCCAATGTCAGTCTTATCACAACCTAAAAATATGCTTATTGATCTGGAAGAAGGTTTTGATTTACAATTATGCCTTGATGGATTACCTGGAAATGCAACCTTCAGGCAAACTGTGATTAACTTGACCAAAGACATCTGGGAGAGCCATCTATGGCCTAAAATTATGACCTTGGTATTCTGGGCTGAAACTAGACACCATTTAAATTGCCATGCTGAAAAACTCTTCTACAGAGGCCTTTGTTTAGTAAGCCAACATGTTTTTTAGCTTCAGCCATTCAGCAGAAACACCTTCTGTGAAGATACAGGGCAGAAAGAAAATACTTCCTACTTTTTTGCGGCCATTACTTTAAGAACAAAACACCAAACGCTCCCAACTTGTATAAATAAAGAAGTAAAAACAATTAATAACCTAATGATTAACAAATGCTGTAGACATAGGTTTGGATTTCACTTTGCAAGATTTATGGAGTTAAATATAAAAGTATGACTCTTGAAAGCCATGTGCTCATAATTAGCTCAAGTTTTACCCCTGGATACTGTAAAATCACAACATGCTGTCAGAGTCCATTTTCTGATCCTGTTATCAGCATGGAATAAAGTTTTGCACTAAATGCAAAACAGATTTACAGGTGCTAAACCAGCTATTTTATCAGTGGGAAACAGGCTACCTTTTGTTCTCTAAAAACGCATTTTGTGATTTTACATTGGTCAATTGATTGTACAACGAAGGGAAACAAAACAGTTTTGGTCACTTACTGAAACTTAAGAAGATACAATGTGAATATAAACACAAGGAAAGTGATTGCCTCTCTGAATGTAGGATATACAGTCTTGCATATTGTCACCTACTGTAAAATAAAAACCACAAGTACAAGATCAAAGCAGTATCATTCCCTTCTTATTGCTGAGTACACTACATGAATCCTTAGTCTTCCTACAGTCAAAGTCAAAGGACAAATGAGTTCCTGGCAGCTATGAATACTGGAAATTAAATTATTGCATTTAAAAGAAGTCCTGTGAAGATAGCAGTCCTTTCAGTGTATTAATGATACCATGAGTTATCGTATGAAGGGACTCCTTTTGGACTAGCTCCAAAAAGGAGATTTCTGTACCCCTACTATTGCATTCCCATCCCACAGCCAGGATGACACTTCCTACTGCAGGAGGACAAATGCCCTTTCCAGGGGAAAGGAGCTAACATTTGACTTAAACTGCACATGAAATGGAGGTGAATGGCTTTTTGCTTGTTTTCAGGATGACACATAACATGGGGCAGACAGGCTTTGAGTAGTTTGGGTGTAGAAGAGATGGACCATTTTTAAGAACAGCTGCCTCAGGGTTTGGTGATGGTGGAGCAACTGTCTGCTCAAGAACGAGCAACATCCCTTGACTTCCTGCAGCATGAATGGTTTAGCATGATGGTTGATAGAAACTTTATTTTTGAGATTGAATACTAGGCCTAGACATGCATGAATCTGAACTCCAAAGCCATTTGCTAAGCACAGTAGTCTTCAGATTGCAAGATGTTATGACTATTTTTTACTCCTAAATGTTTAGATGGATTTTTTGAAAGCATTCTAAGGCATTCAACACTCTTCTTCCTCTGAAACATCCCAGGCTGCTTAAAAGAAATCATGACCCAACTTTGTACCCAAGACAAAGAGCATGAAAGTACAGGAAGGAGGACTCTCACGCAGAAACAATACAAAGCACTACGTACACAGCAGTCTTGATTTACAGGCCTTGGCAAAACCAGAAGAATTAAAGGACAGTTACATTTAGTCACAGAAAGACTCCATCTAACCCACTACCTTATCACTCTGTTTCCTAAAAAGCAAAACTTACAGAAAGAAGGTAATCCTTCCTCTATCATAGGCTCAAGGCTTTCAAGACTCTGTGAAACAACAGTTTTTTGAACTAGAGACTGTTCAGGATTGCCAATTCATCTGTCTTCTGTGTATATCATTTTAACTCTCTGACGGTTGAGTCTGCATTGTCTGAAAAACAACCTCTTATTTCATTGAAGCCTGCTGTGTAGCAATTCCTCTAGATGCACAGTAGTTATATTATTATGAAAAAGACAGCATAGGCATTTCCTTTTTCCCCCCCCTTCTTTATTGCAGTAAGAGGGAAGACAAGCACAAGGTAAAGGGTATGGCAGCATTTCCTTGAGCAGAAGATGGGATGTTTCAAACTTGTCAGGTCTCTGAGGGCAATTACATCTTCCAAGCAGGGACTGCTATAAAAGGACTTTGGAGATCATTAAGGCTGTTAATGATGCTATCTGAGATGGTTTACATGTGGGTGTACAAGATGGCCCTTTCCTGGTCAAATGTAGGGTAGTGTAAAGAACACAGTACACCATTCCCACATGGTCTTCCAGATCTGAAAAGAAACTGTTAGTGGCAGCACTTACATGAATACTGTACTGTAGTGGTGTCTGTCATCACTTTTTTTATAAAACACCAAATCAAAGGAAGCAGAGAGTGAAAGAGTAATTTAGTGACCATACATCCAGGTCAGCTAGGAGAAACTTCTATCAAAACACTGACACAGACCTCATTTGCAGATGAACTCACATGTTCATATACATAAATGAAGGGAACCCATGAGTTCCTGAGACTTCTGAAAAATTGAAAAAGTGTACTGTTATAGGATAAGTCAGCTTTCAAAACCTTGATCCATTTTGCTTTTTTGAAAGAGCCAGAAAACAGGGCCCTAAGCCTTTGATATGACTGACAAAATGATGATACCTGGAACTGACATTGTGTCCTGTAACTGACATTGTGTCCTTATTCATGGACCTGACAGCAGCTAGTCTCAGCAGATAATGCCTCAGGTTCCAGTGAAATCTTGCATCCCCCTGTATGTAACGCCATATAATTCTTACTTTGGGTTGACCCAGAATGAACAGAACTTTGGGTTCTCTTTTTCCCCTAGCCCAAGAAACCATTACTGAAGAGTGAACTTCAAAGCACTTGGCCATTTGTCAGAAATTACCACAGAACTACAAAGAAATAACCCAACAGTAAATCAAAAATCTGAGAAAGAAACCTCTCACAAGGACTACAAAGGAAGAAAAAAACAAATGGCATGGAATGTTGATTATAACACCAGCAGTTTGCCACGGCAGAGGAGAAACTGATACCAGATGCTACAGGGAGCCCTTTCATTACCTTGTGCAAGACCTGCAGAGCTCTGAAGGGGCCCCATGCAGCACTACCTCTCTATCTGGGATAAATGTGCAGTGCTTGAACACAGCGATTCATGCTTGAAAGAGATCTGCAGAGCCAATTATTATTTCATTTGAATGATGAATTTGGAGACTGACTTGTTGTAAGTTTGCTGCATCCTTTCATCATCTCCCAGAAAGTCTTTTGAAGTTAGACTGTCTTGAAAAATTATGCTGTTATGTCAGGGCTTTTAATGTCAGCAGCATTACTATTTAAACAAGTGAAAGTAACAGATGAAAAATTAATCAAAAATTGTTTAATATTGGATGCAAGGGTTGCCAGACCTTATGGCCCTTGGCACATACTTTCTCATTTTTTAAATCCTCAGACATCTTTTTCTGGCTTTCTAAAATTTATTTTTAATTTGATTGGTTATTTGGCAATTTGTGAATAATAGAAATGATAGAGACATTTTCTTCCTTTGTTCTAGAAAGGAAGTTCAGCTAGAAACTGGATGGTTTATGTTTAGGCAGTATTTTCTGCAATGTTACTCAGATTGCATCAGATGAAGAAAATGTACAGTGCACTAAGGGAGGGATTTTTATTCTGATCTGATTTTTTTGATTAGCATAATTACAGAGAGTTGTACTCAACATCTGCTTAATGCTCTAAGTATACTGCATACCAAAACCAAGAGGGAGGGCTGGAAAAAAATTGTCATGGTATTGTCTTAAAAGTAATATGTTCGGTTTTTTTTGCTCGTTGTGCATTTTTTTATTATTAGGTCCCTTTTTAGTTGCCTTGCGGTTTCTGAGCTTTTCAGGTTCACTTGCTTTGTGTTTCCATGGTTTTGTCTGCAACCTTGAGGGACAAAAATGCTCCTTTCCTAGGAAGTGAAATCAGAGATCACATGGACTCACTAGATTCTGACAGCCAAGCTCTTCAGCAAAAGAGTATCAAATGTAATGGCTATTGTAATAAAACTGCTAAAATCGCCAATATTGAGTCTGAGAATCAGGCAAAGGGCAAACAGGCAAAAAGACAGCAGCAGTGAGCTGCAACAAGCCAGAGGATAGGCAGTGAGGACATAATGAGCAAAACTGGCAACTCCAGAAGAAAAATGTTATCAGTGTTAACAATTTGTGTAATTTTGGGAGACACTTTGTGGAAATGTCAAGACTACAGCAGCTCACTGGAGAACTTGTGCAGGTTTCCTTCCCTGAATATATACCTCATGTGTGGTGTTCTTCCAGAGAAATTATAACATTAAAGGCTGCTGAACAATTTCGAACACTGTTGTGTTATTAACTTCCTGAGTGAAAAAGACAATGATAGGACAGCATCAGTGATGCTGGTGCCACTGTATCCCAGGAATGCTTTTGCTCTTGTGAAATTCCCAAGCAGCTTCAGTTTCATTGGGTTTCTGAAGGTTGTGCAATGCCATAATTTAACTGCATTTGGAAAAGAAAACTGTCTCCAAAACTGTAAGGAAAGGAGAAATTATCTTACTCATCAGAAAGAGGCATACTAACTTGCCCTACATCAAGGAATTTGGTTAAGCAACAGAAACTTGTGGAATTTATTACTGAGTGAGCCTTCATATTATAGAGTGAGAAAAAGAGAAAAATTAGAAAGAATACTTTCTAAAGTGTACTGGGGTTTCTGCACTGTGTTGGCCATTGTTTGTGGATAATGACTTCTCCATGAAACAAATTATACCATTGCAACACTAAGTATGTCCACAATAGTACTATCAATGTAAAGTATGGTGAACATTTCCTTTCCTATTGCTATATTATGTTGTCATGTTTATTCTTATATTCATCCTCATTGAATATGTAGAAACGAAAAGAAAATACTTCCCACTTTACCACTTTTGGTTGCAAAGACAACTTCCTAAATATTCAAACACATTGAGAGGGGTATCTTGACATATAATTCAATCAAGCGAATTGGACCAGGCCAGAAAGCATTATAAACGGTGCTACAAATGTGACCAAAAGACAGAAGAATGAAATGTAACACTTGGGGTTTCTACAGCACCTAAGCAAACATATTGTTCCTTTTGGGCAAAGAAACACTTCTTGCTGCTCTTTGTACAATACCCAATACATGATATTTATTTTAGGTACCTAGTCTTAGTTGTACTTGGGATACCCCCATAGCACAATAATAAATAGCAGTTGGCTTTTGTGGTTGCTTACCTCATTGAGAAGCATATGAAAACAAATCAACAGTCTCATAAATAGCTAGAGAAACTCGTTCTTTTGGTGAAAACAGAAAGCAACCCCCAAGCAAATATCTTTCTATTTCATTTTTCTCATGCCTAATTACAAAACTAAATCAAGCTATAGAAAAAAAAGTTTTTAATTTCTCTTCTGGGGATTGTTTACAATACTGAGGAAAAACAAGGAGTTGCTGGAAAATCACCACCCTCTTTCTGAGCTGTCCGTTACTTAATCTGAGATCTAGGTCCAGAAAACATCACATATTTGTAGCTGAATCAGCTGTACAGTGGAACGGTGGCAGTAAAGCTGATGGAGTTTACCTGGGTTTCTGTTGGTGGAGCTGACAGCAAAATTTGTCCTTTCTGATGACATACCTTCAAAGTTAGGAACCACACAAACTACAGAACTGCTGTGAATGAAGAAGGGCCTCGCAGCATTTTTTTTTTTTTTATTTTTTTAAAGGAAGGAAAACAATAGTAAAAATATGGTAGCAATACTAGAGTGGAATATTTCACCCATCCTGAGTTTTTTGGGGGGTTGAGGTTTTTTTTGGTTATTACACTATAGAATAATGCCAGTTGGGAAGTGGTCAAGTAAATGGTGGCTTCAGTCCCTTAAAACAAACTTGCCCACTAGTGATAGGAAGAATATTTTGATAGAAAAATAAGTGAAAGGTTACTATAGTCCCAAAGCTAGAGGTTTCCATTACACCTAACAGCAACCTCCATGTAATTGTCAGATCTCTTTACACACCCAAAAACTCTGGCTTCCATTTCACTTTGTGACAATGAGTTCAACAGTTTAAATAAGAATTATCTGAGAGAAGGCTTCCTTCAGTTCATTTCAAAGCTTCTGTATGAAAATTTCATTTAGTTTTTCCACGGTGAAGTTTAGGAAGTAGCATTTTGTTATTTTCTTCCTCTTTGTCACTTGTGATTTTTTAAACATCCCCATCATCTTTCCTTCATTCCAGTCTATTTTTGCTCTTTCCTCATGAAATTTGTCTTGTACTTCCATAAACCATTTTGCTCTTTTATTTCCCTTTGCAAATGCCGTACGTTTTTTTCAGGTGGTTTAACCAGAACTGAAGATGGTACTCAAGAGATAGGTGTACCAGACCTATTTCCGTGACATAATGTTATTTTCTGATTTATTGCTTATTACTTTGCTACTAGTTCTAGTACTTTACTCACTGTTTTGGACAACACATGCACCTATCTTCTACTTCAAGACATCCTGTCCAAGCTCAAAGCCAAGTCAGCATTACAAGAGAAGACCATTCATTCATTATACTTCAGACAAGTATAACTGAAGGCTAATGTTTTAAAGAATGCTTTTCAAAAACTGAAATGATAAAAGAGTAGTACGAAAGATACTATAAACAAGATCAAGAAATATTTACAATGCAATGATAAAAGATATTCTATGGTGAAAATATTTTCTTTCAAATATAGCACTTACTATTTTCTCCCACAAATCCACATATAAGACATTTAATAGTATCTGAACTCAATATTAATGGAAAAATAAATAGGAAGGAAGAAAAACAACATAAACAAAATATAAATATTTGAGGAAAACATCTGAAAATCTGCAGAAGCACTTTAGGCAGCCAGGTGGTTTGAAATCTGTTGAAAAAGTAATAAAATATACAAAAAATATCCAAAGCTTATAAAACCCACCGGAAAAATACCACAACAGGAGGAAGATTCTCTATAAACAATGTTATTAATCCATATGTAGGGGTAAAGATGTTTGTTGAGCAAACTTGGGCATGGCTTTGGTGTGCTGATACAGTTTTTGGTGTTCCAAGCAAAAGACTGCAGTCCCTGACAGGCTGGGAAGCAGGAATTTCCATATCATCTGTAATAGCTGCTACCAGGTGCCTCAGAAAACTGAAGCATGCTATAGGACATATTTGGCTCAGAGAGTGAAAGTAGATACAAAATTCAGACAAGTCCCATCTCCAGTGGAAATTATGCTGAATTGCAACCACCACAGACATGGAGGTTATATCTCACTCTTTATGTAAATTCCTGCACAATACCAGGAATTTTAATCATTTGTCCTGGGCTCCAGGTCTTCACCTACAAAATGAGGTCAGGGTTCTTCCCTGTCAGGTGTCGACATTTATGGTGGCAAGAGGTGTACTGTAGCTATTCTGGTACTTGTAATGGAATTTTCTTCAGTCCAGGTTTTGCACCTATTCAAACTGGTCTGTGACTCTCTCTCTGCCTGGTAAATATAAAAAGAAAGTTGGCATAAGACTAAAACAAAATCAGTCCAAAGGCAAGAAGCCAAATAACCACTTGGCTCTACACTGAAAGTCAGAGTATGCCTAATGTACCCAAATTTTCACAATTATACATTATTTCCCAGAAGCAGTTGACTAGTTAACTCAAAAGAATAAAAACCTGAGGCTTTAACAGAGAGCCATCAAGCACAAAACAACACTATGGAAGAAAAGTGAAGAAAACCTAAAAACACTCCTTTTGTCACTGAAGTGGTGAGAGAATAAAAAATGAAGCTTTTCATTCTCAAAAATCAAAGGGAAACAAGCTTGGCAAAACAAGCTTTCCAGTAAAAGAAGTTTTAAAAGTCAGATGATGTGTCAAAATTTGACATCTGAATTCTCTGCTAGCAGATACTCACGATTCTTCTTCAGTATAGGCTATGGAAGTGAAAATTCCTAGCACATAAAATTTCACTATCAGTCCACTAAATAAACTACCAAGAAGTTGTTTCTTCTATGTATCCTTGAATTTTATAATCCCAAGAGTTTCAAAGTAAGTTTTCTGGAAAATGGCAACACTAAGGATACCTACTTAAAAGTACACATTGAAACAAACACTTTTTTCCCTATCTTTTCCTGTACTGTTGGGTTTTTTTTTGTATAAACAATAGTTTATGACTGCTGAGACACTTCTAGGGTTCAGAAAAAATGTGTCCTCCCAAATTAAAAGAGAGCTAATAATCGATTCAGAGAATCGGTAACATGAACCATTTTAATTAAAATAATAATAGTAATTACACTGTTGATCTTAGTGGAAACTTTTCAAAAATAGGACATAAGGTTGCCTGATGTAAGTCCAGAATCATTTGTTCCCCAGTGCTCAAAATAAAAGTAAGATGTAAAACTAGTTACTAACTCTGTTAGGGCAGATGGATTTGTAATGAAGATGTCACAGGAGAGGTAACTGGACACTGAAATGATCTACTTATCCCTTACAACAGCCCAGGGTGACAGAAGGTGACTACATTTGTTGCAGGAGCATGAAGGAGGAGGAACAAAAAGTCTGAAGGCAGCAGAAGGTGGACAGGAAAGCAACACACAGAGAAACCTCCCATACAGTGCTCTTTGGCATCTTCTCAGTCCACAGGTCAGCAGATTTGACTGATGAAATGAGAATCAGGAAATATGAAAACATCTTTTAATAAGGGTATCTTCTGAGATACAAGGAAGCAGCTGTGCAAAGACAGGATGGAAGAGAGAACTAGCCAAAGAGCAGAAGAGCAGAAAAGAAGCTGAGGGTGATAGTGAATGTGAGTCAGCACAGACATGAAGCTTGGAGGATAGGTTTTTACGATCTGTGCATGGTGAAGAGAGTGTAAGAGGCAGTCTAAGATACAGTGCTCAGAAGTCTAGAAAATACTAACTGCAAGGGAAGACTGATGCAAGTTTATTAACTCTGAAGAAGAGGTGGCTGCACTAACTAATGTATTCTCAAAACATGTAAAAGGAAACTATAACCAGGATGGGCATTGTGTGTTCTTTGTTTTTTTTTTTTCCCAGGTACACTGGGTCTAAGTTATTCCAAGGGTGTAATAACTGGTTTGGAGGAAATGCTTTCTACCAATAAGGCTATAAAGCACTGCAATAGTGTATACTAAGGCATATGGGAATACCATTATTGCAGGCTTCTAAAAACAAGTTGAAAAAACAGATAGCTGCAGTAATGGGGAGCACTGCTGACCCTGCCTTCAGGCAAGGTACAGACTAGATGACC
>VWZY01011164.1:16847-27884 GCA_013399075.1 Chloroceryle aenea
CTAAGGTATTGAAGAGATAAATATGGGAGAGCCATGGGACACTCAAACATCTTGATTATGTCACACCAGCTTATGTGAAAGTTTTCAATTAATTATAGCAACATGGCAAGCTTGAAAAACCTTTAAATGTTTTTCTTGTGATATTGAATGCTGAATTTCTTTAAGGGCACACTTAACATCTTATTTAAAACTCTAAGCTTATTTATTTATACTAAATCTCTAAGCAACATGCTTTTGTGAACATGGATTCTTCTATTTGGGAGCAAAGATGTTGACTTCATCCCATCTGACAAATTGGTTTGAATCCTATCAGTGCAAAACTTAGACCATGGGAAATGACTCCATTTTATTCAAAAGTTTCTGAAATTAGATGTTCTCTGGGATATCTCTCAAACATTCTCTTGAGATATACAAATGCTACTGGAAAGGAAGATGGGGGGAAATAATGTTTGACCCTGACACATTCACAGCGGCTTGCTGCCTGCTAGCCTTCCCAAGGCAGCATTCTCAAGCCCCCTGCACTCACTTACGTAACAGGTCAATGCCTCTAAATATTGCACATGAATCACCAAGGCATTGGGAAAAAGAATAATAATAATAATACAGGAACTCCTTGGCTTGCAAATTTAGCATGAGCCTTGAAAAAAACAGCCTGTCTAAAAAAATTAAAAAGAACCTAACTTCATTATATCACAAGGAATGCAAACCTCTGTAGGTTGATATGCAAACAGCAATACTGTGGGATTTTTAATATATAGTATTCATTGGCTGTAAACTCTATATGAATAGAAATTCTCAAAGACTCCACTATAAATCAGCAAGGAAGATGGAAAATCTGGTGGCCTAATGAAGAAAACAAATCCTCACTCTAATAGCAAAATAAATTCCTTTCCGTGAATCTGTCCATCCACTTGCTTCTATACAAGCATTTCTACAATGCCAGGATGGGGAAAACCAGTTCAGTTAGAAGAAGCAGGCCTTGCTCCCTATTCCCTATTCTGCTGCCACCTCCTGTTCCTCCAAGCTGAGCTGAACGTGGGTACCTGTGACCCAAGGAACACTGAACATCTGTCTGCCAGCTTTCCCACTTTTAGACCATCTTCAGCTGCAAAAGTCTTAGCAAGGCTCTGGAGACATGATGATTATGCCTCTTTCTGAGCTTGGACATTCAAACCTGGTCACAGCAAAAATCTGAAACGATACTGCAGCTGATTGCTGCTCCAGGGGTCAGACAGTATCACCTTCCCTTTTAGATGGAATGCACATTTCTCTCCCTCCATAACAATAGGTCTCAAATCAAGGGTCCGTGTGTTTCGCCATTAATGTGCAGGATTTCTCATGGACAATTCCTTTCCCATGTTGTTTCCCTTGGAAATATTACCAGTATGACCATGTTCCTCATGGGCACTCCCCACCACCTAGTTGCTGGGGGGGGAAGAAGCAGCCTGTGGTGTGTGAGCTGATCATCAAAATATTTTTAGGGATCTCACCAGAGAGGGGAAAAACAATCTAAATTTCTACTCTGTGTCATCCACACAAAAGGGAAAGGACTGTGTGTCAAGGCAGCATCTGACCTTTGCTGTCTAATGGGCAATGTTATTTCAATACTGTCTTCGTACATGCATTTAATGTTTTTTAAACTCATGTTTTCCTGTTGCCATTAGTGAAAACACTGCTGTTTGCTTGTAGGGCTTACTATTCCACCATGTAACAGCTCACTCATAAACACAGGTGTAAAATTCACAGAAAACCACATTTTTGGCTGTAACAAATACAGTGGGACTGGCTGGGGTTTTCCTTAGTTGGTACATTTCATGTTCAAAACATTTTATAAATGTAAACCCTTTCAACTTGTGCAACACCAGAGGTCTGTTCATGACCTCATTTCACCAGAGATACAGCTAGTCAAAGATGATGTACCTAAAGTCGTCACTGAAGGAGTCATTAGAAGTGTGATAATGAGAAGAGTGTCCTAAAACCTCTTCATCCTATGCTCTAGATATTAGGAAATGTTTCCTATCACCCCAAATAGGCCTGTAGGTAACAAAGGTCATCAGGAATCTTTTGCAAATTAACTCACAGTACAAATGAAGACAATGTGATCCTCTGATTACATCCCTTTAGTAAAACACCTCCCTTCAGCCTTGAAAGACAGTAATGACAACAATAATGACCCAGAGTAATTTCTACTGCTATAAAGAGGATACTGAATTTTTGCCAAAAGACCAACATTTCTTTCATTTCGAGTGCTTAGCTATTTCAACTAGCCTTTGGGAAACTGCATATTTATTAGGAAAATGCCATTAACTGGAATTTCAATAACTAAATCAGGCACAGGAATAAAGAATACAGAGTTCTGAGATTAGTCAGAGGGCCAAAACTTTTGAAGGGCTTGATGAATGTGGTCCCCTGAAAGGCTTAGGGGAGTTTATTGATCTAAATTAATTACACACATCCATAAATCAGAGCAATCTGATGAGCCTACCAGCACTCAAATAGCAGGAAAGCTGTCTGGTTACAAGCACAAGACCAGGTACATTGTGTTCGAAAGGATGAGACTGAGATTAGGGTTAGCAGGAACAGAGGCTGGTGTCCCCACAGACTTGCCTGTGAGCAAGGAGGCTGAATGAGAGATATATGGCTGTGTATATAGGGTAAAGAGAAATGGGAAAATGACCAAAGATAAACTCTGTGAGAGAACTGAGCACAGACATTCAGCAAAAAAAGATGCTGGCTTATATTCTGTTTTCACAATTGAAACCATACAGAGTTAGAAGAAGAAATATGATTTAGGAGTCCAAGGAAAATCAGGATAGACAAATTCTAGTTCTGCACTTCATGTGGCTTATGACCACCTCAAGGAGCACTGCAGAGCAAATGTTGTACTCCTGATGAATTTCTCCATGAGTAGATCAGAAATTCACTTGCAGATTTTATGTTGCAAACTGTAGACTTCCTTTGAACATGGATCCTTTCCCTTGCTCTACTTTCCATAGTATAGCTGCCTGTTAGCAACATCTTACGTGTACTATTTATCTGTAAATAATCCCTCAAGCTTGAATAAATACACCTACTTACGCTGTGTGCTGGAGCATAGCTGTGAATGTTATAACAGCTGGCATTTGACTGTCTAGTGAGTAAACATCATGTCCAGGGGTTAAAGTGGACTGGAATGGTTCCAGCTCACATCTGCTAGAAAGCTACTGGGTTAAATATTTGGTTCTTATCCTCACCCTTCAAAAAGGTAAATCTGAACAACACCTGTTTGTTAAAACAATCTTGGGAAAAGCTGTATCTGTGGCAACCTTCTGTGTCAATGTGCATTTCAGACTTTGACTACTTGCTTGCATGGTAAAACATCCTTTAAATATTAGAGAACATGCAGTTTAACTTTATGTATACTCTGTGTATACCACTTAAATTCAGCATGATACAAGCTACATCATAATATTAACAAACTATACAAACATGTCACAGACAGTTTTTAGATGATATGCTGGTACCATGGGCAGTATACAAAGTAAGTCTCCTCTGCTAAGTCAGGGTGTTTTGAGTGACACAGGATTTGCAAGCAGTAAGAAAAGAAGTAGGGGAGCTGAGCAGCAAGTGTCAGGTCTGGGTGGAGGGGATGAACAGTTCCCTGCAGAAAGGGAAATATAGGAACAAGAATGAGGTGTGAAACAGAGGGCACTGCGATGAGCTTCATCCTCACACAAAGAATGACACACATCTAGTCATTCTTACTTAAACCACAAATTGCTTAGACAGTATTTGTCAGCCTTAGAAATATCTCAGAAAGAAACTCAGGTTTATTTGTCTGGTTATTCTAATTACTAAGACAGCAAACTTTTTTTCCTGTAAACAAAAATTGCAACATTTACCCAATACAGCAGTTGTATTCTAATCCAGAGACAGAACTGCAGTTCTTTTTTTCTGTTTTTTCTTCATAGTCATCCAGAATATTGCCTTCAAACTACTGTGGTGGCTTTCCTCCCAGGCTCAGACTAACTCCTGACTATGTCAGTGGGAGAACCTGTGTTTTGTCTGTACCACTGGGAGAGGGACTACCTCTTCCAACAGCTGAATAATGAAAATTGCATTATTAAGCACTGTTATAGATTTCACACTGACAGATGCAGTTTCTTAATAGCTTTTATCATGTAATAATCACCAGTGACCTTTCTACTTTGCTCTTGGTGTGACCAAGGAACTGTCCAATGAAAGTAACGTTCTTCAGGGCTGGCATGTAACATTTTTGAACCCTCTAGACATCTGCACAAAACTCAAGATTAGGGCTGTATGTTCGAAGTTGTCCACTCATGTTGATCTGCTCTGCATTGCCCCAGATACCAAGGACCAGACACATCTTTAAAAAAAGAAAAAAAAAAAAAGCTGGCTGGGCAACATGCTGGACAAGATGTCTGACTTGCAGTTTATGAAAATATACATTTAGCTGAAACTCACTGGAGTGTTTTTGCCTATACTCAGTAACTAAGGAAAAGACAGGCATTGCATTAGCAGCAGGTCAACTGGATAAGTGCTAGGAATACAACATGCTGCAGCACATGTACAGCTTTGAGGGGGATACTGATGCTATAACCATCATCATATTTTTTTGTCTTCTCTTGCTTTACACATCTTTCCTTAATATCTGCTAAAGAATAAATTACTATAAAATGTTGGAACTTGAAAGTTCCTTCTGCTTTAGCTTTGCATTCCTTTCAGGACTACATTTATATACAAACTGCATTAAAAAAACAATCAAACAATATAATTATTCCAGTAGTTAATGTTCTGCTTTTAAAAAAGTTTATATTGTCCAAAAATGGATCAAAAGTAGTATGTGACTGGACTGCACTGCTACACTACAGTATTTGATTACTGAGACAGAATAGCTAGGTAACACTTTATTAGGAAGACAACTGGTTAATGAAAATACTCTAGTAATACCTGAGAAGAACAAACATATTCCAAAAGAAGACACCAAGGTGTCCTCTTTTGTCTTAAAACTGATATCATTAAACAAAAATTAAAAATCAGTATTGTTTTGATATTGATGTTTCCACTGTAGCCTACATCTTCCCATGAAAATCTATGTGAAATCAAAGAAACTGAGATTTTACTGGCCACCAGTTTTTACCATTCTGAGTAATTTCCTTAATTTCTAAAAAGCTTGTCTTCTTGTCCAAAACAAACAAACAAACAAAACAAAACAAAACAAAACAAAACATACCCCACATCTCTTTAAAGAGTCTCAATTTTTGTTTGCAAAGAACTGGAGTACTAGAGTAACAGTCATTTTAGAGAGGCTCTTCAGAAAACACGGCTTTACTGGAGATGGGGGTTTTATTCAAGAAAGGAAGATTTAACCAGAAGAATTCAGACAGAAGGATGAAGACACTAACACAGACACAGGAAGTGATGCATGACTTATTCTCATTCTACCTGCCTCAAGGTAACAAAGAAAAGAGAAGGAGTGGTAAAAGGGGGAAGAATAAAAAGTAACTGTAAGCGGGGTAAGTGGAAGAGAAAAGGACAAGAAGGTCAACAGCAACATAATTATCTGTCTTGAGATAAGCTGTCAAATAAAGTGATAATACTCATCTTTCTGAAATCTTAAGCTACCTTAATTCATTAAGCATCTACTAAGATGCTTTGCAGACGCTAAATTACCTCTTATGTCTGCTCTGGTTTCAATTATAATGTAAATGCTCCAAGCTGTAAGACATGGTGCATGGTCTTCTTTGCCCTGCATATAGAAATGTGGTTGAATTACTCTTGTCTCTACATCTCTCGAGGGTTACATCCCCAGGTCTGAGAACCTGCCTGCCTTGGTTCAGAGTCCAGCAACACAGTAAGCTTTACTCAACCGTGGCCAAAGACTGTTGTGTAAACTCTGTCTAATTTGTATGTCCAGGGTACAGTGGTGAACTATGGCTTAAGCAAGCTGACAGCCAAAACAGTGCCAAGTTATCAAACACCTTCAGTCTCATTTCATTACAACTACGAAAATCTTACATAGTAGAAAGTCTCTGAACCCACTTAACTTGTCAACTTGTCCTGTGTGTACATAATTTTTTCTTGGGTTATTAAAAAATACAAAAGCAAATAAATGCTAGGCACATATCAACAGATGGACAACATAGATCATGTAATATAACATTACCGTGACCTACTAAGATTTCTTTTCTTCTCTAACAAAGCTTTCTTCAGGTTCAGAGGTCTACAATCAATACACTGGCTTTGACCTTGCAAAGTGGAGTCATCAGTGTGCTCCTCCCACACATGTTTTAGTATAACTACTTAATGCAGTAGATTTGTATGTTGGAGTAAAAGCAATCAGCCTATTCCAGGTGATTTCTGAGTGAATGCTAGGGATAGGAACGAATGTGGAGAAATGTCTGAGGAAGACTGATATTGCTACATTTGATAATGAGCCAGTTTACCATAGAATTGATAAAATACTGGACAAATGTCTGAATGCACTATGAATGTCTGTGTGATAGCTTTATTCCTCTCTGCTCAAGTCTCTTGGATGTTGTATATTTACAGATATTCATATCCTGTCCTGGTGGTCCAAACAAACTTATATTTTGGGTTTCCATAGTCAGCCATTAGTACGTGTATCTGTGACAGATATTGTACTTGGAATTTAGTAGTGATCCTTATTTAGACATTTTGAAGTTAGTACACAAAATGCCAGACATTGTGATATGCATAGTTCATGGACAGCTAATTCTTTACAAGGAACATTCAACAAACACATTCATATCCAGTGTAATTTACAGGTAGAAGCATTGTTTCCAGAATACAAGAAACTTAGAAAAAAATCTGATGTCAATTCAGGAATATTTGGTGTTTTCAAGAATTAGGAAGATAATTTTAGATTATTATTATTTGGTCTCTTATTGTAGATATATAACACCTCTTTAGCAACTGCAGAGGAGTTAGCACTGAATAGTCCATGTTAAAAAAAAATCAGCAACTTGCTTTCAGAATTTTTACTTTGAAATCCTTCAGACAAAAGAGTCCAAAACCCAAAAACTTTTGGGTATTCATTTGCAGCATTCAGATGAAAGAAATTTTTGGTGAAACTATGGGATACTATTTTATAAAAACGTAATTCAAACCAAATTACCAAAAAGTAATTACAAGATGTTTTCAGCTATCTCTGTTCACAAGACTGACCCTAAAATAGCTCTGAAAATGTTGACCAGAATGTTTTCATCTGCCTTCAATTATGCAAGTCAGCTAATGAAGACAAAAAGAGTCAACACTCTGTAACCAGCTTTTTGCATTCCATTACAGTACTCTGAACTTTTTTAAAAAAAAAAAAAGTTGTGAGTCATATCCAAAATCATGACATGGGCTTAAAATCACAAGATTTCAAAAAGTAGATTTAAGTTTAATTCATATGTTCAAAAAGGTTTTTTTTCTCAGGCTACCACAAGAATAGAAACACATATTTTTTGACTATAAGGTCATATTCTTGTAAGAATACATCTAGAAATCTGGGAATTTTAAGGAACAATATATATCAGAAGATTTATGTTAAAGTCACAAGAGTTTGTACCACTATCAAGAGCAAATTCTTCTCAGCTGACCTATGATACTCTGCTTCTGCCATGAGATTGGCATTTATAGTTTGAAGTCGTTTAGAGTCATAGTCCAGAGCGACGTGCTATTGTGAAAGGAAAGCGATAAATCACCCCTAAAGAAAATGTGAGACACACAAGTAAAACATAAGATTGCCAGGATGAATCCTAGGATTCCCTGTATTAATGGAAAAGTGATACACAGTGCTAAAAACTCAGTAGAAACGTCAAAGAAACAGACACTTCCATTCTTCTTTCTGGATTTAAAAGGACAAAGGAAAGCACTCTGTTTTACTGCAGGGATGACATAAGGGAAAGCCCAAATTAAATAATTGTTTCTTGGAAGATATTGTTCTTCAAATAACAGTGTCTCAGTCTGTAGGACATCTGCTTTCTTTCTCCGTCTGCTGAGACTGACTTCTGGGGTAATGGGAAGATATCACAAACACTCAATTCACTTGTTTGCAACAAAAGGCCTTTAAAGAAAACAGCTTTTGGCTATCATTTTTCCCAACTTGGATTTGAATGTCTAGCTTTCTAATCCAGAAAGCAGATGTTTTAACAGTGCCTGGGAAATGATTTTTAACATGTTTTATATGATCTAAACATAATCCAACCAATAGAATCTGTGATTCGATGTTTAACCTTTTCTTTGAGATTCTTTTCTCTAGTAGATTTAGTGTTTAATGCAGAACAGCTGGAGACTGTAACATTTTTGGCACAAAAAAGACAAAACCAGAAAGTGTTTTCCAGTACAAAATTGTTTGCACTCTTTGTCCTACACAGTGCCACCTGATTCCCTCTGGAAGGATTAAATTTCTCCACATCCATCATATCCAAGGAGTGCAGTGTCAAGAGACCAGCAATACCCTTAGTTTGCCCATCCATGACTGACATACAGTACATTTTTGTCTGAGCAGACCAAGAAGTTGACATAAAGGTAAATTCCAGACTAACATCTTAAGACATAAGACCTTTTGTGCATTGACTTTTGCTCTCACTTCTAGACTCTCCATAACCTCATTTGGCATATAAATTGGTTTCAAGCAGGAGCTTGTGCATTGTCACTTTGTAAAAAAGTCCTGCCCCATAACCTACATGCATTCAACTCTTAATAGTAGTAATAATAAAAAAACCCTAGCAAAAATGCCAGGCTTAACAATAAACATGTCAGGATCCAAAAGTGCATCTCACGGTACTGGATCATATTACAGCTGATGTCAAAGCTAACACATTATTAATCAAGCAAAAGTACACTGTAATTCATTAGATCATGTCTGCCTTGCCGGTCCTAATATTTTTTTTAATGTCTTTGAATTACAAAAATAAGGCATGAATTTTAACTGGTATTTAATCAAAGTTAACCAGTGGAAAACAAAATCAAAACGTCTAGGTGTATTTAGAATGCATCAACAAACCTCCTGGCTCAGCCATATATCTCAAGAATGTTTAAAAATAAAAGAGTGTACAGAGTTTTCTGATTGACAGTACTTATGATACAACAGTCCTTTGTTTCCATGAGGACTTTTTGTGCTTTCACACTATCCATTGAAGAGGTTCTATTTTAGTTTTGGTGAGTGCAAGTCAAAAAAAAAAAAAAAAAAAAAAAAAATTAAAGCGAATATATTTAATTTTTCTTTTTAGAAANATTACTTAATTGTTACTTCTGGAAATTACCCATAGGATTTCAGATGAATGTGAACAATTCAGGGTATGTCTCTCTGGGTGCTCAAAAACAGTAGGCAATGAGAGTTTGCTGAACTATTTCAGAGGAGAAATGACAGCTTTCAGGATCATACCTACCATGCTTTTCTAAAACAAGAATCTGTACCTGCCCAATAAAGCTACAAAATATTCTTGTTCTTTTTCTACCTTTTCTAAAAGTGTTAGTACTTGTATGTGCACTCTGATGTCCTCTTTTAAATTGTAGATAAATTGCAGTTCATTAGAAGTGTATGGTTTCAATGAGATTTCAATTTCCAGGTACTTTGAAATTCTCATAAGTGTCTTAACCCTTCTAAAAATGTATCTCTTTGAATCTTGAGTCACACTCATTTTGCAGCTAAACTAAGGATCCTAAACAGATCCCATCAAGTCTAGAAGTGGGATGTGCCTCACAGTTCATATGCACAGTTTAGAAAAGTAGATTGAAATGCATTCCTTGTAACTGTGCTGAGCACATACTCACATGTCGAAGTACAGAAATTACTTGTGAAATTGCAGCTTTTATTGACCAGCTCTGTCATTCAGGCGCTCTTCAACTTTTTATCCTCATAAAGGGTCTTAAGTCTTTTTCTGTAACTACAAGGCAGGCAGTGTCTTCAAAAAAACAAACATATAAACCAACTTTCCAATGTTTTAAAAAAATATTGAAGTAAAATATAAGTATTCTTATACATATTTGGCTTTATCCTATATATAACAGTCTGTATTTGTTTCCAGGGTAAGGGGTGACCTTATTATTTGTGGTGAAACAGTGGAACAAGTTTCTCAGAGGATAGTAGCCCCATGCCTGGAAACACTGAAGGTCAGGTTGGATGGGTCTCTGAGTAACCTGATCTAGTTGAAGATGTCTGTTTCAGAGGGTTGTACTAGATGACCTTTAAAAGTCCCTTCCAGCCTAAAACATTCTATGGTTCTAGGATTTTATATTGTATATAATATAGGTTAGTAAAAATATTAAGTATTTAATTATTTTTAACACGTTTTTCTCACATTTTAGGAGCTACATTTCCTTGGCACTATGTGTGATAATGCAAGCAAAATCTCTTGCACACTTCTTTACACAGTGAATAATTAAGATGTGGATTCCTCTGCCACAGTATGTGGTAATGATGGGCCAGATATCTCCAATATCTAGCATTCTGCAAGAATCACTTGACAGCCCATGAAATGACTACTACAGAGCTACTACAGAGTGCCACGGAGCTCTCTGAATCCAGTCCTCGTAGTCTGGTTCAGCCTGAAGAGATTATGGCAAACAGATATAACCTGGAGACATGCTCACTCTGATTTATTAAATTGTTCTCAGCAGTGATGGGAAGGAATCTTGGCATTACACTGTCTGACTCTTGACACAATATAAAGCAGCCTTTTCTGATCTCTCTGAAGAGAGATTTCCAGTGAGTGAGCTTTGATGATGAAATGCTGGCACAGAAGTTTGACTTGTGCTTCTCCATGCATGTGTTGGTGTTCAGATTGGAGGTTGTGTGTGTAGGTGAGGAGGCTGGCAGTACAGAGGAGGAATTGCAGTAGTTGCATAAAAATGGCCATGCTAATTAAATAACTCTCTGGGGAAGAGATTGCCCACTTTATCCTACAAGCTTTTATAAAATCCAGACTGCAAAGAGCACAGCTATTCTGTAGTCAGTCTACAAAGCACTATTATGGTTAAAGTCCTGGCAATATTTGCATATGTAGCCTTTATTTTTTTTTTTTTTTT
>VWZY01011166.1:0-14291 GCA_013399075.1 Chloroceryle aenea
GAGACATTCAAGGTGAGGTTCGACGACGCTCTGAGCAACTTGCTCTAGTTGAGGATGTCCCTGCTCTCAGTAGGGGGGTTGAACTGGATGACGTCTAGAGCTCCCTTCCAACCCAGACATTTCTATGATTCTATGATGCCCAAGCATAGCTGTAGTCATTTCACAAGGGTTTTCAAGACACAGTAGTCTTCACAGCGATACTCTTGATACTCTCTTTATGGGATTGGAGTGTTTCTTATTTATCTCCCTGGTCTTTTATTTTGTTGTACACCTCCTCTGTACCTTCTAACTTACAACACAAAACATTTATTATCTTTTCTTATTTCTACAAATCTCAATACACCATTAGTGCAAGTTTGGAATATTTCCTTTTCTTTTTTGAGTACTAGGTAGCAGATTACATTTCCTATAAAGTATATGTTGGGATCAACACTTGGCAAGCATGGATTTGAGCTCCCTTTTCTAGTCCCTGATTCTGTCCACTCCAAAGGCTCGGGCTGATTAGAGTTATGGTACCATCTGTGCATTTAATGTTTCTCATCCTCTGTGTATGTTAGACCCACCTTCTCTGCACCAGAGGAATATACACTAGAGCTTTTACTCCCAAATATTGCACAGTACCTGATGATGAAATAAAGAAGGACTGAATTATAGCAGTTCCTTTTAATTCATTACAATGTTTGTTTTGTAGTGAATTGCAACATGCTGCTTTGTGTGAGTACATTCCCCTTGCTTTTTACCTTCTCTGACATGTTAAAATCTGCAAATATTTGAAGACTTTTTGACTGGTCTTGATTCTCTGAATTCCATAACTGTTTGTTTTATTCCTACCTGCAGATGAGAAAGGGTTGCAATTTTTCTTTGAACTGTAAATACAAATTGAGGTTCTAGAAGATCTTTCATGGAGTAAGGCAATTAATGCTTATATTTTCTGGCAATATCATAAAGCAAGCACAGGATTTGTTGTCGATCCATGATTCTCTCCATCCGCAGCATGGAAGGGTCCATCGTGCGCCTACCAGAGTTAGTTTCCTTGAAGAAGAAATACAAAGCCTACCTCTACTTAGATGAAGCTCACAGCATTGGTGCAGTGGGAGCAACGGGACGAGGAGTTGTGGAGTACTTTGGTATGAGTCCTGATGATGTTGATGTATTAATGGGAACGTTCACAAAGAGCTTTGGCGCAGCTGGAGGATACATAGCTGGCAAAAAGGTAAAGGGAAAAACCCAACATTTTAACATCAAGGTGGGGAAGTAGCTTCTCGTGCTGTATGACGTATTTCATTATCTTTTAGCATAGACTGCTTTACAGAAGTACTATTCTAATGTTAGTACCATTTTTGTCTGGATCCCTAATGAACATCATACAGTCAGACTTTCTTATTTTTGTCTAATGTTCATATTATGTAATTTGCTTGGGTTGGGTATTTCCGTGCCACCCTGATGATTGTTGCTTGTCTTGGAGATGTTTAGATATGTTGTGGTTGGCTGAATATACTTCACTACATTGATTTGCATGCAGATTGCTCCTTACTTTGTTTCAAATTCGCAAACAGTTGTGTGGAGCAATATTGAGAGATTAAAGCCACAGTTTCATCCACTGATAATAGAATTCCTAAACAGTTGTGGATTATCATAGCTGCATTTATTATGAGGATGGAGAAAGAGGGGTTACTGAGAGAGCCTTTTGCAATAGTAAAATCCATGTCCTTAGTTGCTCTGTGTATGTTAACAAAACAACCTTTTGCCAATAACAGATGTCAACAAAAAGTAGATCTGAGCTTGTTTTAACTGGGGGTGTAGAAGAAGAAAAAGCATTATCAGCACCATTGTGAAATGTCATTGTTTTTGTTGCTTGGCAAGGATATTAAGTGGTTGCTGATTATTTATTCTTTTCATACCTTGCTGAATGTATTTCTGAAGTCGTTTGCTGAATGAGGAGGAAGCCTGTTTAGACAGCCCATATTGTTTTCGTCAGGATAATATTAATAAGAGTACCACTTGAGTGGTAAAAGGGCTACCTATAAGAAAGTATAAAGTGCCTGTTTCTAGCTGTTTGTTTGTTTTGCCCCTAAAACAGGCTATCATGATACATCAAGAATAAATTCTATTTCTTTCCTTTGCTTCCTATATTTTCATCTCAAAGTTTAACTCTTACCAAAGACAATGTGACTAACGTAGCTAGAAATTACAGGAAGCCTAGACCTGTGAAAAGCAGTCTGAAGTAATTTGTCATCTAATCCTTGGAAGCTTTCTTAAATGAAAATAGGTTGCTCTTTCCATGCCTGTGTATGTTACCAAGCTTTGCCTAAGGCTTGCAGGCCTTGGTGGCAGCTGCTCACCCAAGACACTTAGCACTCTTAGATTCATTTCTGCATCCAAAAACTCATGTGGCACTGGTTATTCTGTGTCAGCTAGAGCACAGAAGCCTTCCCAGCTATTTGATCAAACCCTTAGGGTGACAATGGCAATAAAGCAATGCATAACCTGTATAAGGTTAGGTAAATCTTTATCCCTTAGCCATTGGAGTTATGGCATAGACTCATACAGCTATTTTGGCAATAAATCTTGTTACTGTCTTTTGTGGCTCTTTCTGGTGGAAATTTTTTATTAAAGACACTTTTCAAGCATCTCTTGTCCCATTCTCACTGACATGCTTTCAATTTTTAGTAACCGTTACTCTGATTTTTCACTGGATGTATAAGCTGTCATAATAAGGACAGTCTTGATCAAGTGCTGAATTCCTACAGTGTCTCTGGATTCAAGATAGTTACTGGTGCTTTAGACATGCCTATGGTACAGCAGTGCTTCTTCTAGAAGCGCAGATTGTACTCTTAGTTATACAAGGAAATATTAAAGCAACTATATCCACTCTAACATGACCACCCCTACCACACTTATGGGAAGTTTCTGTTGAAAGAAATTTATATGCTAATAACCTAAGATTGGTTTTCCTGGGTTACATCTTGTGGCAGAGAAACTTTACTGATGTCCTGTAGACTTTGCTTCATTCCCAGAAGGGAACTGAGCAGTGTTTTAAGTGCAGTTGTTCATTGGTCTTTAAATGATTCTGGCTTCTTTATAGTAAGTCTTAGCACAGAAGTAAACATTGTTCTATTCCAGACCTTTGTTTCAGATGTAATTGCCCTACTTACATGGTAAAGTATTTGCACCTGCCTCATGTTTCTTCAGACCACGCTACAACAGTAGCGGCCAAGAAAGCAAACCAGTAACTGGTGAAACATCCTCTTCCTTTTGCATGTTCTCACTCCTGCAGTAGTTAAGAAGGAGATCTGCTGTTTGGCCAGCTCAAAGTTCATTCATGCTTTGTTTTGCTTGTGTAAGGACCTTGTGGACTTTTTACGAACTCATTCTCACAGCGCTGTGTACGCCACATCTATGTGTCCACCCGTAGCAGAGCAAATCATCAGGGCGATGAAATGTCTCATGGGACTGGATGGGACAACACAAGGTAAGACACCTTCTTTAACTGCATTTATTTCAACCACTACCAGGGCATCTGCTGTGTAGAGGACACATAAAATGTCATCCAGCAGCAAAGTAATATGGGGATGCGATGCAAAGGAGATAATTTTTACTGTAAAATTAATATCCAAATCTTCATATATAAGCACTATCAGCTCTGTTTCTTTTTTCACACTCATCCACATGAAGCAGGGATGGAAATACTCTGGAATTCTGGCTCTGTAGTTGCCAGCCCACTCTGCTTTGCAGCAACAGATGGAAGTATCAAATTGCCCTTTGAGTAAATTGTCTACATTTGTATGAGGAGTTCATAAGGCTAAACCTTTGTTAATGGGCTAGGTGCTCTCAGTTTAGTTTCTTTGTAAGTGTGAACCTTCAAACTGGCAAGTAACTCAAGCATGGTGCAGCATTTCAGAACAGGTATTTTATGTTCCACAATAGTATGAGAAGGTTATTGTAATTCATACCTCTTAAGGCATTGATTGCCATGTCCTAAAGCTAGAAGTACCTGTTGTCCTAAAAGAATTGACTGCTTGGTGTCTTTATGAAAAAACAGATTTATCTACGTTCTTTTCCTGAAGTTGCAGGTGTAGCTACCATCCAATCATCTGTCTACCTGTTTTCTATGCAGCAATCAATAAAATAGCTGTGACATATCTATCTACTTCTGTTTCGGAGTGATACTGAGATGTATTCAAGTTCTAGTTCTTAAATCCTAAGTCAGAGTGATATGTTTTTAATGTGTAGTTTTTGTCAGGAATGCTCATGAATCATGTAATTGTGTAGCGTGTAGCTGAAGATACAGGTTCTGCTTGAAGTTGCAGTCTCATTTATACCATTCCAGCAGGGCTGCGCTCTTTTCTTTTACCTTGAGCAGAACTAACAGAGTCATTAGCCCTCCCTAATCGATATGACTGAGGTAAGGTGGGAATGGAAAGGAAAAAGGGTATATGAGAGCATAAGGGTAAGATACTGCTCTGCACTATTCTGTTGCAGTGCCCTAGAGGACCATTTCAAACCGTGACAGACATGAGGCTGTTAAGACGTTTATCACAGCCCCTCAGCAAGGCCAGAATTTACAAGAGCCAATGTACGAAAGGGGGGATAGAGAATCCAGCCCAAGTGCTAAATTCTTCTGAGCACGGTAACAACGCGCAGCAAAACTCCAGTGCGATGTGTGGGCAGTGAGGAAATGATGCTTTTGGCAGAGAAGTCAGAGCATAACAACCGTTTCCAGCTTGAAATGTAAAAGGTTGAGGTTGTGTATGCTGCATCCTGTTCAATATAAGGGACCAGATCTGACATGTTTCTTCTGCCTTGGGGACCACTCGTGCAGCTGGTCCCTTCACTAGCTGTAGGAAGTGCTTGCCATCAGAGGGCGGCCTTAGACTGAGCCTTCCACAGAACTGACATACTTCAGGTTCTCCCAGAAATATATATATACCCTCCCGTGTGTAGGGTATTAAACAGGTTCAAGATGGAATCTTTCAAGATGTGTCTGCCTGCCTGTCTTATGCCTAAGAGTTTGCATCATTTTCTCTTCCAGAAGCAGTGTTGTCTCATGACACACTGGTTATATTTCTGCGCAGAGTAAGTGCTTATTAAGTCTTCTGCAAATCCTCTATGAAACAAATTACTGTTCTTTCTGTTGGGTTTTTAAAATTTGTCTTGCAATATGAAATGAATAGGAAAAACAAATGAACAAATCGCATATCACAACTTGAAGTATTTTACAACAGCTTAGCAAATGGCCTATGATGTGTAAAAACATTTCTTGTCCTTCTGAGCCAGAGTAATTATTTTAGTCTATTGTTTTTTCTTTCATGTGGCCCTCTCTTTATTAGGCTGTCCTGTAGATTACAGAATAAAAAACCAAAACCCACAAACCAAAACACAGGATGTTATGATGGACCACAATACAATGCTGCTTTGGCGTCAGAGAGAGGAAGGTGGTGGCTTAGAAAGGACAGGGGAAGAGAAGGGAGAAAGCACTGTCTCTTAGATATTGTTTCCAAGGTCAGCAGCAGCCTTAGCTGAGTTCTTTTGGTCTGCTGTCACAGAGACTTGTGAATCCTATGTGTGAGCCGGCCTTGTGAGAGCATGAGCCATGTAGCAGAGACATCTAGCAGAGAAATTTCAAGTGAACCAGAGCTGCCACAGGGTGGTACAGACCCTTTGTTCTCTGGAAGCCTGTTGAATCGATAAAAGGAGTTCATTTTGCAATATATTTCAAATGGCATTCTCTTCCTGCAGGATGTTTTGGGGAATCCTTTATGAGGAGATGTCCACTGATGTCTTGTTCCCCCGAGGGCATTTTTGTAGGGGAGGTACATTTATGAAAAATACTGGGAATGTTTTGGAAAAGAATGAAATTAGTGTTTGATAAAAAGTTCAGTATTAACTTAAGGGTGCTCCTTGAAAAAAGTGTGAAATAATGGGATAACAAAAGTCTTAACCCACTGTGTTCTTACATCTGAACTTCATGACTGATTCCTCAGTACTTTAATAAAAAACTAAGAGAAGGAAGGTGGATTTGGTCATTGATATTGCTGCTCTTAAAACTCTTTATTCTATATTATTTAGTGCTTCTCACAGTCTTCTTTTATATTTTCCCAAATATCATGCTTTTCCATTCCCTTCGGGGGTTTTTGTTAGTTATTCTCTGCTAATTTAAGCAGCTGGTCTAGAAACAAGTAATATAGGTAGAATTACATGGTGGGTAATGCCAGAGGCCAGAAATGCAGCAGTGATACCTGTCTTTACCCTGGTGTGTGTCCAAATGATTGATCTCCTGCATTTTCTTCCTTTATTTTCAATTAGTAAGAATACAGTTGTTTGGACAAGGAATCAGGGTGAGCATTTCCAGAACAGGGTCAGTATACTCAATGCACAAGTGGAGGATAGGAATAGCTATTTTATGGTCACAGAGGGTACAGCTTTATTACAAGGAAGGAACAGGTTAGCACTTAAAAAAATAACTCTATGAAACCTTCACTGTTTAGCTGGAAATTATCCACAGCAGGTGTCTAGTTCAGGCTACGTTTTTTTCATATCAACAAAAATTTTTCAGTCCTTCCTCAGAAGAAGGCTAGAGATACAGATGGAGCTTTGATAATCTAGGGGAAAAACAAAAGGGGGGGAGTGGGGTGGGCAGGAAATACAGTCATGATAATGTGACTGGGAGGATACTGAAGATCCCACAGGCAGCTGTTACAGTTTCCTTCCTTAACCATGTTTTCTGCCGTGACTTGAGAAAATTAAGTACAAAAAATGCTGAACTGGGACAAGATCGTAGTTCCCTCAAAACTGATATGTACAGTTATTCCTACCTGTGAAAGTGGGGTAGGTTAGGGTCACTACAACGAAGTCCTTTGTCTCTTGAGTTACTTTTATCACAAATCAGAGAGTGGCAACAAAAATAATGCAAATAAATTTATATTTTCATGTAAAATAATATTTTTAATAAAGGCATTTTTCAGTGACATGTTTTACAGGGCTCTGAAAACTGACAGCTTGTAGAACAAGACACATTTATTCTTGGTAACATAATGTCATATATATTATCATAGTTCCTATAATAGAGTTTTTCAAAAGTGTATGAACTTCTGGCAGCTGTATTTCCTATAGTAGTGTCATAAGACAGCAAGTTACACAGTTCAGTTCAACTAAAAGTCTATAAAAAAATATAATATCATTTTATCCCTCTTAAACCTTTGTGGCCTTTTCATCTCAAATGTGTTTCTCCTCATTTATTAGGAGATATGGGAAGCAGAAATTCCCAAGGCATTTATGCTTCATAACTCATAATATAGATATACTTTATATGTTCTCCTTGTGGCTTCTCATTACACCACTGGAGATACTTCAGGAAATTCAGCAGCTGCCCCAGTGGTTTTATCCCCATGATGAGACCATAGCTGACTCAGAGAGTCTGGACCCTGCACAAATTTTCAAGTACACTTGCATGTAACACAGCCCCTCCAGCTGTAACCTCAGACCCTTATTTCCCCCCTTTCTGTCTGAGAATACCAAAAGCATATTTTTACACTTAAATTTGATAGGTAAAAAAACAGAACCACTAGACAGACAGAGTTAAGACTGCTAGAAAATCTAAAGCAATTTTCTTGATGACTAATAATAGACTGAAGTGCTGTGAAAAGCAAATTGCAGCATTTGCAAAGTTATTTTTTCTGCTTAATGCATTGCAAACAACAATTCACCATGAGTAAAAGGAATTTTTCATATGTTTTTATGGGATGCTGAAAAGTTTAAAACCCTATCCTCAGGAATCTACTGTCCTTGTTATGCTAAAGGACAATTCCTGAAGTTGTTTATAGAGTTGTTTCTTTAAAATGTTGATTTACTTTGCCATTTGTGCTCATTGGTTTATCTTTTTGCAACTGCTATTTTTCGGGTTTGAGCTCTTGCGTTTGAGCTCATTCACATTGTGAGAAGCTGCAGAACATTGCTTTCTCTTTCGGCTTGGCATTAAAAAGATTCTGTTTTTAAAAGGTTCCTTTAAAAAATATTTCCATCTTTTATAACTGGAGGACCAGCTTCTTCAAATCTCCTTTTCCAACATTTTCCACTGCTATATATGCTCAGCAATCTTTTGGAAACATTAACTTTGCCTGACAGGGTCCTCTGCAAATTCAAAAACATTGGTTTTCATATCAGTACAACCTGGTATAACCCAGCAGTGTTGCAAGGAAGGGTAGTCTTGACCTCCTTTTTGCCTTTCCCCACTGCCTACCCCTTATTCATGCCCCCTTTCCTTATGCCAGCACTAGTGTTCATGCAGCCATGCAATGGACTGAATCAGAGAACTGATCTAGCTGAGAAATAACTGACTCTACCAAAAATGGTTCACCTACAACCAAACTGTTTCCCCAAGTCAGTCTACCATACAGCTACATGAATCTCAGTGCCAGGACTTGAGCAGCTGGAGCCAAGAGGAACGATCCCTTTTGCAGCAAAATAAATATGTGTGTGCCAGACTGAACGGATCAGGAAAACATAACCATAAGTCTTCACGCTGCAAACTACCTCACGACAGACCCCTCGAACCTGCCCAAAACAACTTGCAGCATCAGTCATGCTAAAGTATGTCTTTTTACTCTTCCTTCTCGAATTCTCGTGTTGATGCATTGTTCTGAGATGACTGCTTCTCTTGGGTCCTTGACAAGTAGAATGCTTGAACCCTGGCTTAATTTTAAGTTAAAATTCCCAATAAGTATATGCTTACATTTAAAGCACTTAAGCAAATTTATTCCCCGTGTGCACAGCACTGGCTCCATAACTAGGGCTCCCAGTCACCACAACAGTGAAGATGCTAATGATGATAATATGCTGTCCTGATTATTATTTGTCTAAGTTGAATATCACAGATGTTTTCCCAGCAGTGGATGATGAAACAGAGCTAAATTCTACCATCTTTACTCAAAATGAGTGAGTCACACGTTCCAGTGGAGCCACCTGTCATGCATTCTGCCTCCTAAAGAAAGCCAAACATGTCCATGGAGGGTCAGCCGATCTGAATGAGAGGGGGCTTTGGAGTTATAGTCTTTGCAGGGATTCGTGAGAGGTCCAAGGGCTGATCAAATCCTACCTCACTGGAAGTAATTTGTTTCCATATTCAAAGTTAAAGCAGTGCTACAGTTCTCTCTCTATATATATATACACTATATAGAGAGAGCTATAGACCCTACCCCACAGTTAGGTCTCCCCTGTGTTCTAACTGCAGGCAAGGGAGGGATGTGATCAGACTCGGTTGTGACTTGTAGCCTGTCTCCCAAGGACAACAGGCAGCTCCACAACACAGTTATCTTTTAAGGGTGTCTTTGCTGCCAGGATAGAGCTTGAGGACCCCTCCCCTGTTCCAGATGCTGCTTGCCACTGCCTGAGGAATCTAGCACTGTTAACAGCCTGAGGAGCACAAAGGAGAAAAGTGCATTTTAGATCACCAGCACTTCAGAAACACCTAATGTGATACAGATGGAGCACATTGTGTGCTGGCTGCCTTTCAGCAGGGGGACTGACCTGCTTTATGATCAATCCACCTGTACTGGGAAGGAATAAGGCTCAGATGAGGCTGACTGCTCCATCCCCCGTTTTGTGCTGGACACTGAATGCTTCCATTATAGATCTGAATATAGATAAGGGACTGGGTAGGCATGGCTGACTCATTTGAGAAATAAGGTGAAAATGACAGAATTTGTACAATTTTTCTCTTTTTTTCTTCTTCAGTTGAAATTGCCACTTTTTCTTCCCTTTTAATCTGCTCTGGAAAGTGTTTTGCAGCCGTTCACAATTTTAAAATTGGACTGACTAAATAAGTACTTAAGAGCTTATTTAGCAGCTGAATTAAGTTGAAATTACTAAATTGGCATTAGATTGTAGAAGAAAATGTCTTTGCTTCTTCCCAATTCATAGCAGTTATATTTTATAAAGAATCTCTATCTGAGAAGATATTTCCTTTAGGCACCCCAGTTTTATAACATTCTACTTGTGATTTAATGCACATGGAGGTACATGTGTGTTACTCTTATAATGGAACCAAAGGAAAAAAAAAAAAAAAGAAAATCTGTCCATCTGCAACAGTTTAGTGGGGAAGAACTATTGTTTTCCAAATTTTTTTTCAGCCTGTGAAAGTTTGCTTTTTACTATCTGGCTGTTAGTAGAGGAGGGCAGGGAGTAGAGTTCTCCATTCAGGGAACACGGATTGAAGAGATGCACTGACATGGGTATGTAAAAGTTTGATTGTGTAACTAAATGTCTAGAAAGACCCTATGAAACAACAGCTGGATAAGATTATAGTAGGTGGATTTGTGTCATGAAGAGTCCCCCGCTTTGACAAAAAGAAAAAAAAACTATTACAGCGTTGGATTATCTTTCCTGGAATGGATTCAGGAAAAATAGCTCTCCTTCAATTAAAATACACCTGAGATCTTGATATGAAAGGCTACAGGTTGCTTATTCCTGTTTTCAGTATACCGAGTCAGAATTTCCAAGGGTAGAAGCCTACAGGAAGAGTTCAAAGGTAGGATGTTTGTCCAGGAATTGAACACAGACTGCATTTTAACATCTTCCAGGAGTTTAAAACCAGACATCTCTGGAAGAGGAAGGCAAACTTTTGTTTCAGAAAGACGCTAGTTTTACTACCTCTTTCGCTGCCAGGATAAGGTCTTCATCTGGCATAAATAGCAAAGCTCTATTGAAGTGTGTGGAGCTGCACCAAGTAACACCAGCCTGAGATCAGGTCCTCAGATATGTAGTTAGGATGACTGACTTCCTGCTGTCAACCTCCAGAGCAGCTCCTCCCTGAAAGCAGATCTGAAGACACAGCCTGGAGTGTGACAAGACATCTACAAAAATTGTTGCTGCAAATGTCTCTCTTAAACAGCTTGTTGTTCAAAGATGTTATGAGCAATAATGGCGATACACAGTAATGCATGTCAAATAAAAATAAAATCAACATTTTCACCAGAATTACCAGCACCTTAGAACTTTGCAGTAAACTATATTTTAAAGCAATGCAACAAATGTAAACTCTAAATATGCCAGCAGTAGACTTCAGTTGCAGTAAGTCTGGTTTCGTTGTACCATTCTGGTAATTAGTCCTGTATTCAACAAAATTCCCTGTGTATCACTATATATTACAAGCAGCATGAAGATACTTGTGAAATTTAAGAATCCTTTATCGTTCAGTTTTCTCTTTCTCTGTCCCTTCTTAATGCAGCTAGTAAAAAGATGGAGAGGTCTTACAAAGGTCATGCTCAACCTTAGCTGAAAACCCTGGAGCATTAGCGGGCTTAGTTCTAATTCGCTAAGGGTCAGTTTTCCCTGTCCACACTGTTTTCTCCAAGCGTATGCTGTGTTGAGGTTCATGTGTTTTATGGAATATAAACAATCTGGACACACACACACGCACAATGATAGACTGTAGATAGAGTGTAAATCCTCAACATTAGACTGCATATCCTCAAAATTTTTGCATACTAAGAATTTTTCAGCAAATACATTTACTGTCTAAGGACCCAATCCTCTAATTAATACCATACAGGTAAGTTCTTGCACTCATACAGATGCAGCTATATCGTTTTAGCTCAAGGATACAACTCTGCAGATTTTCACTCAGTAAATAATAATGGATGGAAGATCACAGCCTCAAGAATCAAAGAAAATAGTTTTTAAATGTTGTGTCTTTGGTTAAACATACCACAGTGAATTAGGACTAAGATCTGATTCTAAACTGAATTCAGTGCTCTTACACTGATTCATTCTGCAGTGTGGGGGGAAAATTGGACAAATAAGACAAACATTTTGCTCACATCTGCCTCCTTGTCTGATACTGGTGTGCCCAATAAAGGAATGAGAAAGACCACTGAAGTACAGTTACAAGCTTTAAGGTTTTTATTGCTCTTATCAGGACGGCATAGAAATTGTCTGTGTATATGATGTGTGTATGTGGTCTTTCCACACACTACTTAACATGAGAAAGGAAAGTGTTGACACTTGCTAAAGAAATAGGGTCCTCCCAGCCACCCACCCACAAATGCAGAGTGTGTAGCAATAGTCTCTCCTAATGTGCTTTTTTTCCCTCCAGATAGATGCGAGTGCTCTGATCTTTTATTTGTCTCTTTAATGCATCCCTGCAAATGACATTACGATTCTTGGATGTTGCTAAAGCATTCAAGTGGCTCTTTTGCATCAGCACTGGATAAGTTGGAATGAGTTCCACGGGGAGTCTCGAAAGGGGATCCATCCCATCACAAGCTGGCTGAGGATACAGATATAGTAAGGGAAGAGTGGAAGAGTTGTTCTACTTTTTGGGTGGTTGCTTGAAGCTCCTCTTTCAGTTCTAATGTTTCCTTTGCTGGATTCCCTCTTGTGCTTTGGAGTCTAAATTTCTGTCACCTAAAATAAGTAGAGAGAAACCGATCAACTCTGGGAGGTGTGCACATGGATTGGTAGATAAATACTGAGCAGTTGGGAACCTTGCACAGTTTACGCTTTGTTTCCAGCTTTGTGGTAAACAACTGAATAGAAAGAAGGCAGGAAGACTTAAACTGCACTCGCCAAGAACATCTGCATTTATGAAAACTTTCCCTAATTGAAAATCTAGTAGTTTCAAATGTTGTAGTCTGAGAGCTTGGAAACTAGCTCAGGGGCTGCTAGGATAGCAAGAAGCAGCAGTGGTTTTGAGCCTTCAGTTCAGGTTACTCCCCCACCCTCCCCCTTGTAATTTGGGTATTCAGGAGGTGCTAACAACATCTTTACAAATTCTAACAAGGGAAAAACTCTCTCTTTAGACTTCAGACACATTATTCTGCGGTTCTCCTCTCACTCCCTTTCTTTCTTTGCCATCTCCCCTGCCCACCCTTCCCCTCCTCCTCCTCAATATTTCCTCCTGGTTCTTTGAGATCTACTACACCAAAAATACTTTTGGAAATACCACAGACTATTGTTTTTATTAGTGACTGGAAAGCTTTGTAGTAGGATGCTTTTGTGTTTCATTTGTTTTCCTTGCTCTGACACAGCTGGTTTTGTTTTAGCAGCATTAGAGAGATGGTTAAACTATTTGTGGCCTTTTCCAAACCATCAGATCTCTTCCACTGAAGGCTTTAAACTGAATAGATGAAACTGTAACTAACAGGTTGTCTGCGTGGGCACTGTTGTGCATAAAGTTACAAATGCACTGGTTTTATGAAATCTTTTAATTTTTTCAGCAAAACACTGATCCCTGTGAAGCAACTCCCAGTTTCCCTATAAATTTCCCAGCCAGAACATTGACAGAACCTTGACTTGGGAAGATACAGAACAGCTGAAGCAGTAGATCTTGTTCAAACCTATGCGTGCTCAGAAATGATTAATGGAAAAGAGGTTTATGTAGGTGTGGTGATTCCCACCTTAGCCAAGAGGGAATAAGAAGAAAAGTCACAGCATGTGCTGGGGCAGAGTGTAGTCCAAGGACAAATCTGCCAAAGGTGGTATATAGCAGCTACAAGTGCCTAATAGGCCACTGTGTTTACAGGGAGGAAGATGGGAAATTAGCAAACAGTCACCCAGTCAGAGAAGGGTCAGGGAGGTGGTGGGAGAGAGCAGCATGTGGGTAGAGGTAGGTGTCACCATCCCTGTCAGCACCTTACGGCTTTGGAGGAGCAGTGCATGTATCATCTCCCTGATGAAATATAATGGAGGTGGGGTGGGGAAAGGACACACTATATCACCTACCTGCAGTTATGCTGAGTGTGGCTTGTCTCTTTTGTACTCAATGGGTGGGGAAATAACTGCACGTGTCAGAAACCACCTCCGTAGTGACACTGCAGAAGGAAAGGCTAAGATTAATTTTCAAGCACATTTTTTTTCTCTGCTGGTTTTTTTTTTTGCCTTTTTCCTTCATTAGGAGTAATTGTTTTCAACTCTTCTGTCAGTTTTCCTGGAGGACACATCAGTAGATTCATGACTGAATGAGGCCAGGGACAATGCAGAAAACAAAATTTGTGTCTGAAAGTCTTGAATGACTGAAGTTTGTTGTCAGATTATGATATTGAGGTAATAATAGCAAGAGGACAGAGAAACTGAGCAGAACTCAGCAAGAGATTACATCTGTAGCTGCATATTAGAGTAACTGTAGTTACGCTGAATGTTGGTAACAAACTGCAGAAGATCAGACCTTGTGTAATAACAAAGTTTATTGCATGCTTTCCATCTGTCTAAAAAACTGCAACAAAAGCATCAGTTTCAGCTGACCCAAAATGCAGTATTTTAAGCTTTTTTAGTCACAGAATAATTAAAAAAAAAAA
>VWZY01011166.1:14365-38519 GCA_013399075.1 Chloroceryle aenea
AAAAAAGGTGTATGCACAGAACTAGCCGGGATGTACAAATACGTGGAATATTGTTAATGAGAAAAGATACACGTATGCTGATATCTGTATCAACATCTGTAGACACTGGTTCTTTACCATGAATTATGTTGAGAAAGAACATTGTCTATTTACACATCCTGTAACCACAGAGACATAGAACTGCTTCTCTATAGGTGTGTCATTCAGTAGGCTTTATTTAGCCCAATATAGGAAAGGGAATTGTTCACCTATCTATCCCCAGTAGACATAGTTGTATTTATCTCATTTCATAGTTGTCTATCTCATTCCATAGTTGTCTTCTGAATCAAATAGCAACATATACATTTCACCCAAGCTTTTTTTTGAACTGTTACCCACAGCCCTGTATTTTGCCTGTTACTAGTCTCTGGTTATGATCTTTGACTGTTCTGATTTACTCATTTCAGGGCTTCAAAGGGTGCACCAGCTGGGGAAAAACACAAGATACTTCAGGCGAAGACTGCATGAAATGGGCTTTATCATTTATGGCAATGATGATTCTCCTGTTGTCCCCTTACTCCTTTATATGCCTGGTAAGATAGGGTAAGTACCAGAAAACAAGCAAACAAATAAAAAAAAAACAACCCTGTTGGCAAAATAAACACTGTTCAAATTCATAGGTTATCTGTATACACCGTATGTATGAAAGTGGAGTTATGTGTGGCCAATGTCTCACAAGAGAAACATAGACTGTTAGGTGAATTTATCATTTAGCTATGTTCTATTTTAACTTTGTCCCTAGACTTAATTTTGAGCTGTTCCAGTATTCAGAATTTGTAAAATTTCTCTTACCCTTTTTTAACTTGCTCTGGATAGCATTTTTATTTGGAGTACTTTTGGTTTGTTGGTTTTGTTGGTTTTTTTTGTTGTTGTTTTTTTTTTTTTTTGGGGGGGGGTGTTGTTTGTTTGTTTTTGGTTTGTTTGTATTTAATTGTTAATCATTAAAAGAGATACATTGCTTTGGACATATGAATTGTTTTGGATGGATGCTCTTTATCCCCATCTGATCTTTGAATGGTCTTTGCATGTTTTACCATTCAGTACTTATCAAGCAGCACTTGTGCACTGACTTGGATGGGCAGAGAAGAAGTTGGTGGTAGCATGAAGTACAGGCTGGGCTGTAGGAGTATTTGCAAGTAGCTTAGGGTAGCTGTGTCTCTAGGTCTAGTATGTACAATGCAAAATGTTCCTAAGCAGGCAGAGTAATTGTGAGAGCAAAGAAACGATCACACGGATTGGTTTATTCCTGTTGATATGTGAGAACCCAGTGTGCACACCTTCCAGAAGTCAGACTTCTGTGCTTAGGGACTGTGAATGCCCACACATTTTGATTTGCATTCAAAGCCTTTCATTTACAGAAATAAATCATGTCTACTCCACTCTGCCATCATGCTTCTAGTATTTGACACCCACTTGGCTTAATGAGCTATTAAACAGCAAATAATCTCTGTCCTAATGGTAAAATTGTGTCTCTTACTGAATTCAATGGGAATATTACCATCTACTTCACCTGCAGACAGGATTTTACCCATTGTTTTATTACACTTGAATGTTTTCTCTCTATGGTCTGTTTATTGGAGATAATTTACTTTGTTTTTTTTTTCTTCTTCTTCTCTCCTTAGGGCTTTTGCAAGACGCATGTTAGAGAAAAATATCGGGGTGGTTGTGGTTGGATTTCCAGCTACTCCTATCACAGAATCCAGAGCTCGGTTTTGTGTGTCAGCTGCACATACACGGGAGATGTTAGACACGGTAAGCACAGCAGATGTCCTGCTGAAATTAACTTCAGATGCAAAGGAGATTGGGAGAAGCTGTGTGTCTGTTGCTTTGAATCTCAATAATTCATTTTTATGTTTGTTTTTCTGGCCTTGTCTCTTAATCTTTAAAGGCATTTTAGCCATATATATTTTATTTTAAAAAATAAATTACGGGACAGTTACCTTGTAATGTTCTTCTATTTCTAATAGTGACCAAATCTGTCATCACTAATAAAGACCTACATGAAGAGCACAGGAAGATGACAGTTAAATGCTAGGTCAAAACTATCACAGTAGGAAACCTGAAACGTTATGGAAATAATTGAAAATCAAGTTTTCCATACTGTTATGTTCATCCTTGAATTGCAGAAGTATATAGGACAGCCTTAGGGATACAGGTGGAAATTGCAAACTGTATTTAGAACTGTTTGAACTTGCTGAAGTTTAGTGCTGTTTGGCCTGTCTCAGTTCTGTATCTTTCTGTGATATCAGAAATACTATTAAGAGTATGTTGAAACTGACGTTGTAAACCTCCATTCCAATGCAGTCAGAAATGTGTTTAAAATAAACTCTTTGAAATTTTCCATCTCCTTTTCTTGCTGAAGGTGTTTTTGGCCTGGCTTGATATATGTTCTTGCATTCTCAGAATAAGCTTAGAGGCATGAAACACGGAGGCTTAACAGTAAATTTCAGGGTTTCTTTTTCCATTCTTTGCACAAGTATGATGCTCAAAGAAAAAAAATGTGAATGTGGAAGGCATTAAATCTGCCAGTCCTTCATGCAGAGAAGCACCTGTGCCTGCAGAGAGCCCCCGGCTCTCCATTTCATCTTGAGATTCATGTGGAGCTGGAGGTCGGAGCCCTGCCTGGCTGACCAGCTCCCACACCAGTGTAGATCCCTCTCAAACAACATCAAAAAATCTGCCTTCCATGTGTGCAGTGTAAAATTCCTGCTGCTCTTAAAGGTGCAATAGTTATTAACAAGGTATGATGACATCAGGATAACTTTCCAACAAACAAGGCATAGCTATACGCTTCTGTTGGTCATTGTTAGTTTTTGCTGTTTGACTGTAGGATTTGGCTTATGTAACTAGCAGTAGGAAATGAAGTTGATCTGAAGATTAATCTCTCAAGGCTGCTGCTTTGATTTTCTTCCTCTTCTCGCACCTGCAAGTGTCAAGCCCATTGCATTTTTGGGCCGTCATTGCATGTTTGCTTTCTGCTACCTGCACGTTGATGTTTCCTTGTACCAGTAAAGGTCTGAAACATATCCCAACCATCACCCTTGTATTTTTGCCTTTGAAAGTAGAATCATTGTCATAGTACTTGTGGCATTCTTTAAATGTCCTTACAGTTCGGGAGAATGGAAATGCCCCAAATTTAATTACTTGTAGATGGAAAGTTTTTAGGACAACCACTTTGTGAATATGCCTAAACTCAGGGTAACAACAGGTAACAATCACAATGAAAACTTTTCCCTTTGGCAAAATTTGTTTTGAATCTCAGCCTGGAACTAAAAAGAGGAAAGATCCATGAAAGGGCAGGCTCCCATGAATAACTTCCTTAATGGCCTTGAAATTATCTCGCTGCATAAACCATTACTGAACTACTCATTTTTGTTCTTGAGCTCACTTTAGTGTCTTAACAGAAACAGGCTCAAAATCAAAATTGCTCTTTTCTTCATTGATGCCAAAAGGTTGGCTGCTCTTCAATGTCAGATGCTGCAAACACTGAGCTGCTTCTCTATGCTATAGAGTTCCCTGGCTACTTTTTGAATCTACTGAAAGCTGGGGACACAGCTCAGCAAATTGCATTACAATATTAATTCATTATTAATTATGCCTGTGATATTAATACAAGAAGACAATGGAATGCACTAAAAATATCTTAAACTATTCAGGCCATTTATGAGGACTCTGAACTGAACTGTGGGCTGAGTCCCATGCAGTGACAACTCCAGACTTTGGGAACTATAGGGAAATACTGAAGTATGGACTAACACATCAATTTTGCACAAGCAAAGGCAACTTTTTTAGAACACATCTTAGGAAAAAAAAAGTGTTTTGCTTTTGGTTTTCATCTGTGCTCAGTTAATGTACTTACTAATAAGCCATAACCTACCGAAGGAGTAAATTCTGTTCTTGTAGATATTACTTTACATCTGTGACTGTGTTGATGTGCACTACAGGAGAATAAAAGCAGAATTAGACCATTTGCTCTCAAAACTTTCTGTAATTGATGCCTTTATGATCATCTTGTTCTGCTGTAGAGGTTACTAGAATTTAACTTCTTTTCCAAGAGAATTGACACAGTATAATGGTCTTACAGGTTTTGAATGCTCTGGATGAATTGGGTGATTTTCTACATCTGAAATATTCCCGGTATTCCAAGTCCTCTCATCCTGAACTGTATGAAGAAACTAGGCTTGAACTTGAAGATTAAGTTTTCCACCCATGAAGAGAACATTGTGATGCTATGAAAGGGGGGAAAACCTGAAAACTGAAAAATACAAGTGCATTTCTTCCTTTCTAAGGACAATTTTTGTTTCTCAGTTAATTGAAAGGAGTGGAAGCTCAGGTGTTGCATCTTATCGTATCAAATTTCTGTATTCAAGAGACTGAAATACTGATACAGATTTGCCTCCCTAGGAGATCTGTCTTTCTTACGGTATTTTTGATGCAGAATGAGTGCATCCCTTGATTGAGTTGATAATGTACAGCTTTTGTTATGGCCCCTTTTTGTGAAGAGGCTTCAGATAGTCTTAATTGTGACTGAAATAATAAAGTTTAAAATCTGCTAAAGAGCATGAATCAAGACATTGGTGTGGACTGCTACAGAGGAATGAGCAGAAAGTAACTTCTTTACCTAAGTTGCCCTATCATGCATTTCTTCGAGGACATAAAATGTTAGAAAGTGGCTAATGCTGAGAACAAGAAAAGTAGCCTGATCAGATCATGTCTTTCTGTCAGCAGACTATGGGAAAGAGAAAACTCCTCCTTCTTTCCACAGACCTTTCTTGGCCACTTAAATACACTGTAAGCTGCATAATGTACAAAAATTTGGGCTTAGACAGAAGCAGAAATGCTTTTCTGCTAACACATGTGACCTACAGCCTATCACATCTCATCACAACATGAGTTCTTCAGCAGAATTGCTCCCTTTTCAGGTAGCAGTAGTAAATAATTTTAATAACCATTTAACTTTCCCGTAAAAACCTTGATCAAAACAGTCAGATACTTGCAGTTCACAAACTGCAGATGACATTTATGAGTCCATTCCTAAGTTTCTTGAACTACTTATGGGCTCAATAAATTCACTAACAGGTACTGTTAGTGATGCAGAATGTGAAATTCAAGATACCGTAAGCAGTTCTGCTACCTGTTAAATTGAAAATTCCACCATTTCTAACTGTGCTGAAGCTATCTGCTTAATACCATTTCTTGAAATATTCCCGTCTGTTTTATGCATGTTGGGGATTGTTTTACTCATCCAGTTGTGGACTTTTTTGGAGTAGTTTGTGTTTCAAATAACTCTGCCATCTGAGGGGGAAGGTGTCCTTGTCCCCCTTTTCTACTGCCAAAGTAACAAATGCTCAGAGATACTTGAAGAAATTGCTCCAACCAGCAGTATCCTTGCGATGCCTGCAGCAGTGTTATTGGCAGGCTTATGTGGGCTGAGTTGCTTGAAGGAGATTGGAGGCTTTTTCCCTTTTTTGCAGTGCTGAAAAGCAGTTCTGCAGCTTTAAGAATGAACTCCAAACCATTCCATGCTATCAAATGTCATTGTAAACACATCAGATGAGAGATGTTTAGCTTTCTGTTGCACAGATGTACCACACTTTCATGTTCTCTTGAAAGCTGTGGTGTAAACTTAACCCACAGCTGCAATATTAGATTTAAGAACAGAACAATTAAATTGTGGAGTACTAATTACACTATATTACTCCCTGCTTGTTAAAGCAGGTTTCAGGATATAACAAGGCTGATTGGTTATGAGTGACCATTTTTTGTTGGATTTTTGTTGTTGTTGTTGTGCAAATTAATAAAAATCCAGTGGTGCTATAACTTTAAGAATTGATTACAACGCATTCCATAATATCAAATGTCGGCTTTAGGAAACAGATATTGAGGGCTGGGGGAGGACTGAATGGTGTCATATGATTCTTCACTTTGGCAGACGGACTTGAAAAACATTGCAGAGATTCAGGGGAGCTCTGTTCATGCATAAGAGCAAATACACTGTATAAATATTAAAAGAAATCAAGCACAGGACAAGGAGAAATTAGGAAATATGAACTTTGTCTTTGAGTAACTTGATAATTTGTGATGTACCGCTTTCTTATATGCAGGGTGAGTGCACTTACTGTGAAGGAGATGGGTTGAGACATTTCTGCAACCTGTTCCTCGAGGAAAAGTACTGAATTTGATGTATTACGTTTTGATCTCTACTGCTGAACATCTGCGGCCAGATCCTCAGTTGACTTCTGACCTTCCATCTCAGGGTATACGGCCATAGTTTATACTTCAGCAAACATTATTACACGTGCTGTTTCACGCAAGAGGCTACTTCCCTCAAAGAGAGGCCTGAAATTGATTAAACTACAGACTGATCACTTTTTGTCCCCCTGTATGGGAATGTTTTCTGTCCAAAGCCGAATTCTTCCTGCCCTCAGAAAATTACTCTCTCATATTAAGGAGACAGGACAGCTATTTTTCAGACACTGTCAGTTGATTTATTATATGCTTTCTTTTGATTTCTTCCATCCCTTACACATTAGAGAAAGTACAGGTTGAATATCCCTGCTCTTGGGGAACAGTTAGGGAGAAATCCCTGCTCCACTGACGCAATAAGAAAACTCTCAGGAACTTCATATTTTTAGATTTTCCCCATGAGGGAAAATCTAAAGCACTGGCTTTTTGACCAGCATAATTTCATTTGAGTTTTTTTCCAGATTTACATCAATTTTAATAGTTTTAGAGTTGATCATCACTTGGAGACTCTATTTTAGCTAGCTTAAGAAAAAAGAAAACAACTGATGGAGTATTTAGTAGGGAATCAGCACATCTAGCATAAGGATAACATACTTCCTAGAACACACTCCATCTTCAGGCATCCACATTCTCAGGAGATATAGTTCTCTGTAACTGTTTTAGAAGGTTTTGAAGAAGAACTGCTTTCAATAAATAAAAAATGCTCAACTTGTCATCTTTTAACCCAGTGGAAATATAAGTATGAATACACTAACTTTTTAGTTGGCAAGCTGCAATTCCAGCATCTTGTTGTCCTACATAAAATCAAGATTGACCTTCATGCTGTGGGAAGGCTCAAGAGTTGACTCTTTGACAGAGTATCTGAATTGCTTGCCCTTTCCTGTACCTTTATCCCACCTCATCTTTTAGAAAGCCTTCATTTCCTGAGCTTATCGAACTTGTCAAGGTGGCTCCCCCATCCACTTCTCCTGCCTCTTTATATTGTTCTCTCTGTTCTGCTGTTTCTGTCCTCTGGATCTAGGGGCAAGCACACTGGAAGCTGCAGAGGACATGAAGAGTAAGTAACACTTGGCTTTTTAGGCATTGCCTCACCCTGGCTGCTTTTCCTGGTATCCTTATCAGCTCCTGCAAACTTTAATCTTTCCTTTTCAAATAAAAGTTTCCTACCAATGGTGCTAAATTTCTAAGCTGAACTGAATCTGAACTGCCCAAGCTGTTGAACCAAGAATGGGGATTGATCTATCACTCATTCAAGTGTAGATCAGGTTAAACCTTGCTTTGAAGTCAATACTGTTGGTTTTAAACTAGTGCAACCATTAGAGCAACCTTTCAGAGTGTGGTGAGCTGCCTGCATTTATTTCAGAGGGGTTTGAACACTGATGTCTCTGGACTACTTCACAGCCACTGCTCTTCATAGGTGACCAAGATATGGGAGTGGATTTATTTAAGGTAGGATTTCAAATTTCCTCTTTTTTGTCACCTCCCAAACCACCACCACCCACCCCATCCCCGCCCCCCAAAGTGTTTGATTGAAGGTGCATCACATCTTTCCCTGTCCCGCTGAGACAGGGAACACAATAATGAAGTAAAGCACTCTACACTAAAGGTGTTTATGTATTTTCTAGCCTGCTTGAAATCCAATAGAGATTCTGTAATATATGATCTGCTTTTTATTTGTGCATAAAGTTTAATTGTTCTTCAAATTAAAACACAGATCAGGAATCAAATTTTAAAGAAACCACACCACCAGCTGAACATTCAACCCTCCAGATGCCTTCTGAAAAAAAAGGTGTCTAGGTGTTTCCATTATTCACCCAGACATCCAGTGTTTTTTATGCTCACTGCAGACCTGTCACAAGATAATGAGAATCTCACTCTATCCACCAGTGAGACAGAGCTTCAGATCTGTTGGGATGGTCCCAGAAACACCACCTAAGTGACCATGCAAAATCATAATTCAGCAGCATCAGGAGTCTCGGGCCTGAATCAGACTGGTTGCTCGGCAGTTACCTAAGAGGTGAGTGTGTCTCTTTCCATGTAGTGTGTCACTGAAAAGTCATGTAAGAAAGCAATGATAAATCCATTTATATAACACACTAGTCAAATGAACATGATAATGTAGAAGTACAGGATCTGGAGAGATGTGGTGGACCTGGACACAGACTAGATACAGTAGGGTACAAAGAATTTTTTCGCACAAGTGTCACTGCATGTTACTGTTTGTGCAAGGAGCTGTTGAATCTTTATAACCAGCTTGCTGGAAAACCTGGTCTTTAATATCAAAATAGTGACTGCAAAGCAGGCAAAGAGAGATAATGCACCCTATGCATTACTCCAGTTTGTTGATGAGCAGAAAGCAGAGTAGACAGGGTGTCATAGCAGATGTCCCTAATACTTTGCATTCTATTAAATTTCAGAGATCCTTTTTGGAGAGTGAATTCTGCCAGATGCTGTGCCAAGGCCAACAACTAATAATTGTTAGCACTATACCTGAGTTCAACAGCTTGTGCTGCAGGGGTAGCCAGGTTTGCAGTAATGTTTGAGCCACCATATACAGAGAACAGTACTGATGCTGAAACTTGTTCAGAGCTTTTTCCATACTGATGCCATACTGATGTACATACTGCACAGCCATACTGATGATTGCAATGCCCTCAGTGGACATCATCGCTGGGATATCACCACTGGCAATGGCTGTGTAATGGTGACAACTGCCTGTGCTCGTCTGTCAGGTGTAACTGATGTGGCTCCAGCACAGGCATGACAGTCTGTCCTCTTCTTTGCAGATACAGAAGGACTTGGCCTGTAGGTCACTCCAGCAGATCAGTTTCTTTCTGGCAAATCAGCTGAACCTGAAGATGTAGCCATGACAGCAAGACACTGTAGGAAGTCTAGAAAATTGGTTCCCACAAGTAAGTCAAGTACTTTCAGTAACAGAGAAATTTTGATTTGTGTGACATGGAGTAATGGTGCCAAATGTGATGGGTGAAGCTGGCTCTTCTATGACCTCCACTGAAATTGTCTCAAAGAATTTTCTATGAATAGGAACTGACTCCAGTATCCTGAGAATGGGCCAAGGTACATGTATCCTCCATAATACTGTTCTCTCATACCATGAAGTATGAAGCACCATCATGGGAGCTTATAAAGACTGGAGAGGGCCTGTTTACAAAGGCCTGGAATGAAAGGACAAGGGGCAATGGTTTTAAATTAGAAAGGAGTGGATTTAGATTGGATGTAAGGAAGAAGCTCTTTACCATGATGGTGGTGGAGCACTGGAACAGGTTGCCCAGGGAGGTGGTTGAAGCCCCAGCCCTGGAGACATTCAAGGTGAGGTTCAACGAGGCTCTGAGCACCCTACTCTAGTTGAGAATGTCCCTGCTCTCAGCAGAGGGGTTGAACTAGATGACCTCCAGAGGTCCCTTACAATCCAGACATTTCTATGTTCTATCATGTTTGTTGCCCTTATCTTTAGTAGTTCCATTTCAACTCCCAGCACGGCAAGCGGCAAATCAGAACACAGCATAAAGTAGACAGCTAAGCCTACTGGGGTCCAGTATGACCTTATACGGTCCATGGCAGTATAGTAAGTTTTTCTTCAGGCAGGCTGGCTTTTGCTGTGCTTCAGATAGCCTCTTGTCTGAAGCGGGTTATTTATATGTTGACGTCTCCAGCAGCTGTTCTGGACTAACACAGAAGTGATGAAATACGTGGGGACATTTCAAAAGCATAGCTTCCTCTGTGTGTGTTTCCTGGAGCTTGGTCTGACACAAGTATCCTATGTGTGTCCTACTCTACCCTTGTTGTTACCACACAAATCTCGTGATGACTTGGCTCCCTGCACTGTACAAAAACTGTTTTGCACGTTGCTGGGGATCCTACTTTCATGTGGGAGCTGCTTTTCAAAAAACCCTGACATCAAGGATGCATCTACTCTCAGCCAGAGTGGTGAGCAGAGACGTGATACCCTTCATAGTTCCTAGACCATGTATTTACAATTTTGGTATTTCCCAATGTGCAGAACATCCTGATATAAACTCTCTGTCTCTCACTGCACACTGCATTTTTTTTTCTAAGTTACTCAGCAAACTTCTGTAGTCTATGGATCAGAGCTCTAAACTGGATGCAAGAGACCCAGTTCTGATCTGTCTCTGCTCTGCTAAGTAATCGCAGATGAGATACATTAATGTTCCTTGCCTCATTTTTATCCCTCTGTAAAACTGATAGCAATCCTAATTTATTTGTAAGTTGAACTGATGAGAAGAGCTACAGAAGAGCTGAGTGTTGTTATTACCTGAGTGATCTTTTAATTTCTACATCTCAGAACTTCTCCATTAATCCTGTAAAAGTCACGAGTACTCTCTTTACCAGACCCTAGTGTACAAAGCAGTACAATGACGAAGACTAATTATAAATCATAGAAAAAAGATTCTGGAAAACAGATTCCTATAACGTTTCCATTCCGTGGAGGCGTTGTCAGTATCTTACTACAGTGATGCCAGTTGGATTAGGATGTGAATTTATCTTTTCAAAGATTTGTAGCCGAGCCTTTCCAATTTGTTAAAATGTAATTAGTGTCTGCTTGTTAATATGATGTTCATTGATTTTTAAAGTACACCGACTTCAAAGCTAAAATAAATAAATAAAAAGAGAGCTAATTCAAACCAGAGTGGAACATCTCGGACAGTTTTACTCTTTTGCCAGGATCCCAAAGCTGTTGTGTTCAAACAATGCCACAGTTTGAGTGGAAATGTGAAGATTAAATCCAAACCCTGCATGTCAGCTTTTTTGCAAATGACTATCCAGGATTTCAATAAAATGTCTCACCACAACAGATCATGTTGCAGGGATTCTTACTGCTTAACAGCTTGTGATAGTCTCCTGTTTCTCTAACATGTATCTAAACATGTATATAACATGTATATAAACCAATGCGCCTAGCACCTACTAAGTATCAGTAGAATTTTGGTACCTAATTCTGTTAGTGTCTTTTGAAGAATAATTTGAAATGGACAAAAGAGGCAGAGGGTTCACAGTGATGATGGATGGTTGCAGAATCTTGCAGTTGCACCTCAGTGTGGTGTGGCACATGACAAAAGGTACATAATTAAACATAATTTGACCACAGTCATGAAGGAAACTATTCAAGAGCTAAAGAAGCAAGTGTGGGTAACTTGCAATTCAGACAGGACTTCAGAGGCATGATTGAGGAGTATCCCGAGGAGACACCAGAAGCAACACTAGAGGACAACACCTTCTGACACAAAAGGCCTGGAGAATAGAAAGGTGGGAAGGGATATCCAGGGGAGAATGCTACCCAAGTGCAAGAGAGAGGATGAAATTAGCTAGTGCAGGAGAGATGAAGCTAAGTAACAAATTTGTTCAACTGGAGAAGGAAAACAATTCAGAGACACAGAAGAAAGAAAGGGAAACTACCCCTCAAAGACAAAATGACAAGACAATGGAGACAGCCAGGACTGAGACTCCACAGGGAAGGAAGAAGGGGGGGAAAAAACACAGACTTATTTCAGACTAGTAGGACGGGAGATCCCACCACATTAGTATGACATAGGTGTCCTTGAGTGGCAGACAGGTCCCTTGATTGCTTAGAACAAGGGAGGAATGATGTGGAGACAAAAAGCAGAGAGATGCCTTGTTCTTCCATAGCAAGGCATGTTGATGTGAACCAGTGGCAAAGAAAATAAGTAAAGCTGATGGAAACAGGGATTGTCTTCTATTCAAGACAAGTGGTACTGTGGAAACAGGTCAAGAACAATTCCAACAGAGAGAGGACAGTGCTTTAAGATACAAATGCTCTGGTAGTTTTTCCACAGAATGGAATTGAAACAATTTCCCTATGGAAAATGATAAAGTAATCAAAAATTATCAATTTCCTCAGAACCAGCTCTGTGAAAGAAATTTGGGCATGTTTGATCACTGAGAGGCAAACAACTAAAGCAGATTCTTCTCTGAGGGTGGTCTCCGTTTGGCCATTTGTGATACTAGCCTTCCAGGACCAAAACTGGCAACAGTGAGTAAAGCCAGCTTTCAAGTGTAAAATAGGGAGGAACGGGCACAAGAGCCCTGACTGATTTTCATGCTGGGTTTTAACAGATGGGAAAAGAAATATCTTGGTAGTGAATATAGTATGGGACAATGGACCTCAAAAGAAAAAAGGCCCACTGACAGCAAAGTATTCATTCTGTGCTGGTCCCAATATATGAAGATTCTTTTTTCTAAAGGTTTTGAAATTGCCGTTCACTTTGTAATTGCAGACTTACTGTGTGATGCCATCCATGGTGAGCGCAGAAGGAGGTCAGCTGTGTGATAACATCTAAGCTTTGATTTCTGTATTGTATACAATGTATGTGTTCTGGTCTCTTTCTGTTCTTTGAAAATCAAGGGGCCACCTAACTCATAGTCATTCCAGACAGTACTGGCAGGAGATGTAGTCAGTGAAAAAACTTTACCAAGTGGTAGAAAAGAAAGGGGAAAAGGATGACAGAAATCACCAAGTACAGGATTGCCCAGTCACTTTAGAAACTGCTGTTCATAACAATCTCCCAGTCTGAGTCTTGGTAAGTCAACACATGAGGATGTAGATGTGGCTTGATTTAAATTGCTTCAGTAATAAGTCTTCCTTACCTTGGTTCACTTTGACTTAACCAAGGGCATAGATTAAGGCATCTCTGTAGACAGACAGTAGATAGAAGACTGTAAATAGAAGCAAAGTTTAGGCAACGGTAAGAGGGATGATGCTGATGACCACGAGGGAGCAGCAACTGCTTTCTTTGATACTTCTGAAGCCAGCAGGGATATTTGTCCATAGATTTGTCCATGGATGCAGCACACCGAATGCATTTAAGTCATTTACATAAGTTTAAATCACCAGCAGCTATAGTAGCAGACGGTGAAGAGTAGAGAGCTCAGAAGATTTGAATGTGTAGTCAGGATCTGCTCTAAGTCAAATTTTATTTTAAAAATTGTCTGAGGAATTTGCATTTTAGTGGCAACACCGGGGGGAAGTCTTGGGGAAGAGGAGTTGGTATGGATAATGCTCTTGAACCAGCGGGTTAAGTAATCCTCTCAATCTGGATATATGAAATAAATTCAGATTCTGTAGGTACAGGACAAGTGGCAAAGAAAAGCAAAGCTGTGGAAAGAAAGCAGAGGCATGAAGTGAGGACTGTGAAATGCCAACCTGAGAGAAATGGTGCAAAGGTAATGAAAGCAACTTGTAATGGTTCTGTTGGCCATAAAAAGGGAAGCAAAGAGTCATGATGTAGTGAAGTTGGGGAATTTATTGTATATGGCAGCAGCAAAAAAAGTCAAAAGACTTGGCTACGAATGTACCCTGTGGAGCCCAACATGGTGACAGAGGTGTGATACAGTACAGGCTGGGCTGCCCTTGAAATAGGACCTGCAGCACTGAGACATACAGAGAAAATGAGCCAGAAATCAAGAAAAGCAAAAGGCAATGTTGGAAAGGCATAAAATAATTAGGAGAAGGGGAGACAGCATGGATCCAAACACCCTAAATATCAGTGATACACGGGAACTGAAGACCGTTAAGGGTGATGAAGAGCTTGCTTGGGTAACATATAATGAAAACTAGTCCATGGAAGAGGAGCTGTAAGGTGGGTCGCAATCAGTCAACAAAGGATTAGATAACACACTCAAGGGAACAAAGTAGGGATAAATTGATGCTAGGTGTAGGGGATTGGATTTGAGGACCTACAAGGCTCTGTCTAGCTTAATCACCTACGATTCCATGGAGACAGCAATGAAAGACCTGCATTGTCTCTCTCAGAACTAATTTCGTTAGGTATGGGCTGAGGTCACATATTACAAATAGGTCTCTTTTATGTAGGATTCCAGTTTGCAGTGATTGATGGTTTCACTGAAACGTCATCACTGAAATGGACAAGAATTTTCTCTTTAAAAACAAATAAATGATGACAGAAACAGCAAAAAGAGACTTCTCCTTTTCTTGTTGATTCTTCCTGAAGCTTAATATGATTCAGGAGACTGCTTGGTGGGAGAGAGAGGAGACAGGATAAGAAAGGATTAGCTAGGGATATCAGCATTTTATCTAGATCTTTGGCTACCTGGTTGCTCTTAACTTCTACCTCCCAGTGTCTTTCTCTTTGTTTTTCTGAATGTTACATAAGCATCATTCCGGTGCTGAATAATATTTATGCTGTGATCTCCCACTTGGTCTGGAAAAACCACTTGGACAGATTCTCAGGTAGCTATAACTGAGCTTAATTGTACAGATGTAAGCAGAGTTGCACTTGAAGATCCATCCCACTGGATTACTGCTTGTACAGCTGAGCTGTCTTTTTAAAGCCAAAAGTTGGTATAGAAAGATTTTCTCCGCAGAATTTGGCTGTCATCCTTGTGCAACAGTATGTTATATTTTCAAGTAGATCCCATGGGCCAGATTAATTGTAGTATTCTACTGATGTCAGTGATGTTACCCCAAGTGTGAATTTGGCCCCATTGTTCTAAGGCTAATAGAGATTTTTTAAATGAAAGTGGATCATAAAATATTCCTAGATTGTCATCTGGTCTTGCTTATAGTAATTATCCTTTCCTGGAGCTGAGTAGTAAAGAAAATATTCATATTCTCCAGTGTCTGGGATAAATTGCAGTGCTTGTTTGCTGCAGCCCAAGACACAAGCTATGGACAGAAACCAATATATTTGCCCATGGGTGTCTGGACAGAATTAGCCACTTTCTCCATAGGAGAAGTAGCATGAAAGGCTTATTAAAGGTCTCTGTTATCAGTGTTCTATCAATGAAATACATTGGTTTTCACTGGCTTTTTCTACTTTAGAAGGAAATTCTTCTGGCAACAAATGCATTGAGATAACATTAAATTCAACCCTCTGATATTAATGGAGACAAAAGACACATTCTTTTTAACAGGTTTCCATTTTTTTCAAAATACTACCCGTAAGGCTTGCCAGCATACTTTTGCTGTCAGCTTGCATCCAGTTAGGTGAGAGAAGATGTAGGATGTGATTACAGTAAAATTATCTGAAGAGTTAGTACAGGTGGTTCCTACAACTGATACGAATAACACATATGAGGGAAAGCACGGTTGGGATTCCACTGCTGTCATTTTGGAGAGGCAGGCTGCCTACCTCTGCCTAGCCACTGGTGGACTGTGCTCACTGTGCATCACAGTGCCCCCATAGTTCTGTGCAGTGAAGTCTGTGCAGAAATGTCAAGAACCAGAGGGGTCTGGCTGAACAACTGCGTCTCAATCTTTCCATGACAAATTTGAGGAACACCAATGGAAATTCTTAAGTGAATTTAAGACACGTTCTGAAACACCATATAAGGAGTAGAAGGAACTCTACAGGGCATATATTTATTCAAAGCAAACCTTAGGGTGGAAAGTCTGCAGCTGGAGCTCTCCATCCCTCTCTAAACCACTGGAACTCTTCACATACTGCTGTTGACCAAACCTTTTGGTTAATTTTATATTGACATGGAATAGTCACTGAACAGGAGTGTTCTTGATTTACAAAAAGGCATCAAATATTTTAAGACTTTGATCTCCTGAATAAATGCTTAAAGAAACAGGCATGAAAATGAAGAATGTGGAGCTGGTACTGTCTCTCAGGCTTAGGAATCAATCTCTGAAGGTGCATCTGAGGCTTCATCTGGAGAAACCAACTTTCAGAGTCCACAAGAACTGAAAGAAACCATGGTGCAGAATGAGCTCTTTCTATCTGAGCTAAGTGGTCACTACCCTAACACACTGCAGCAGAGTATCTGTCTCTCTGGATGTTTAATGAAGCATAAAGACCAGTTCTACCTCTGTGGTGCTGAGAATAAGAGTTATTCCTGAAAGAGAAATGCTGATATTGGATCAGCCCTAAAAGTAGTGGTGAAAGCTATTCTGTTATTATGCAATTGTCTTTTCTCTTGTGAGTAGGGGTGGAAGAAAATGCCCAGAGATTGACCCTGAGTCTATGTAAGCAGTGTATCTGTGAAAACCGTACTTCTCGGTGAAAGGAAAATAATGTCCTAAGCAAACAGATATGATGTACCCTAACACAAAAAAAAAAAAAAAAAAAAAAAAAAAAAAAAAAAGAAAAAAGACAAGCAGGCTCTCTAGCTGTGTTTTGTGTTTGTTGGTTTTCTTTTTATGTTGATGTTTGTTTGTTTGTTTGTTCATTTTTTGTCATGAGAAAAATGAGGGAAACCAACTGAATCTGCTCTATCTTTCCTGGAAATCTATGGGGAGACTTTTAAGGACAGATCATTAACCAGAGGGGTATCTCCTGATGGATTTCTCCTAATTTGGTATCAATGTTTAAATACCCTTTTTTCTCCCCAGGCTATTCATTATTGCTATCAAGGATCTGAAAGGTAAAAAATAAAATAGCTGCTGGAAAACTTTTAGACATGCCATAGTGGAAAATAAACAAGACAGGTCAGGTAGGTGAGGCAAACTGCAACACTTGGTAAACCAGACTTCTCTGAAGACATGTTTTAAAACAGTAAAATGCAAGGTCATGTTTGAGAACAAAGACTTAGAGATGCCAATTTACATCCTGGAAGCCTTGGCCTAGGTACAGGCTGTGGACATTGTCAATACCTACATGCAGACAGATTAACTCCAATCCCGGCCGTTCTAAAATCTGTTTGTGTTCAGTCTATATAACTGGTTGTTCTTGTTAGCCAGGCCATTCACTGCTCAGCCACTGTGAAGACATCAGTGAAAGTTTGCCTGCTTGGTACAGTTTTTCCCCATTTTCCCACTAGCTAGCAAAAGGCAGAAAGTACTTGATTTTGAACTTAAAATTTATTTGGTTCTTCTCCCTCTGAAATGCCTTATCTGCAGGATATATCCTGCCTTTGTGAACATTGCCAATTATCACAAAATTACCTGATGAGCGGTCTAGTTTTAGGGCAGCTCTGCCAATTTTAAGTGAAGAAACAAGGCCTGGTGGAAATCAGAGTGTTCAAAATATTGCTAAAGATCTGTTGGATAGATGGTGATGTTGGATTAGAAAGATCACTCTTGCAGGTTACCTCTGCAAACAAAATTAATTTTCCTCATCAGCAGGGATTAAGATAGCTTCTCATTGCGTGACTGCTACTCATTTTTCCATAAGTCCCCTACATTAATGTTTTTCCTTTTGCACTATTTTTTAATACAGGCTCCTAAGTGCCACATGACTTCTGAAAATGCAACATGAGCTGTAAATTACTGGGATGCTCTTGGAAAACATTACCCCATTAATCACCACTGAGCAGGTAAGATGCACAAAATCATCATACATACAGGGTCACACAGGATGTCAGGGGTTGGAAGGGACCTTGGAGATCTTTGAGTCCAACCCTCCCTGCCAGAGCAGGACCATATAATCCAGCACAGTTCACACAGGAGGGGTTTTAAAATCTCCAGAGAAGGAGACTCCACAAACCTCTCTGCAGAGCCCATTCCAGTGGGCTGGACTGTGACCCTTACAGTAAAGAAGTTCCTCCTCATGTTAAGGTGGAACCTCCTGTGCTCCAGCTTACAACTTATTGGACATATACCACAGGTAGGGAGCCAGAAGGGTTTTCTTTACACTCTTAGACTTCTGAGCCTCCAGGGAGGTATTTCAAAAGCTGAGTAGGATGGAGCGGGGAGAGAGATAGGCCACATGACAATGATGGGTGGTAGGAGGTTTGGTCTTCAGTCCATAAGCAGAGGGCTCAGCAGAAGCAGCCTGTTACAGCATGTTTTGCTGACCATTCCCTTTAATGACAGGAGAAGCTGCAACATGCTGCACTAGTGATGACCGGACCATTTCTATGGAGTTGCTTACCTGTGGCCTGTGGGCACAAATTTTAGTACACATATTTGAAAAAATGCATTGTTAAGATCAAGAAAGAGGTAGGACACACATAAACACACTCGCCTCTGTTCATCTGCCTAGGAATGCTCCACAGTTTGGACAGTCATCTAATGGTAAAGAGGTCACTTCTTACCTCACCAGAGCAGGGCTTTGCATTACTCACTGAAAATGGTTTATTTTCTTCTCTGGAAAAGGCTTGTGGCTGGTGATATACATACACCCTTTGCCAGACCACCCTAGCTGAAGATTCATGCCTTCCTAACACCAGTGAATAGTATCCCTTTTATGCACTTTCTGGTGAAGCTGGATTTCCTCTGTAGCCTTAATGCTCCACATTGCTGCTCTACCCTTCCTTGCTTTCCGTGAGCTACAGCCTGTCCTTCCTGCTGGCTTGAGTAGCACCAGTTAGCTCAAACCCAAATAATTGCACAGCGTTTTTACTGAATGGATTTGAAAGATCAGTCAAACCTCTTATAGCTCCTATGTATGTCAGTAAAATAAAAACTGGGGTACAAGCTGGTAGAGCAGTATTAGTTAAAAATCTCATCACCAGAACACATTGCTTGTAAATTGTGATGGTGACACGTCCTTTCTCTCTTTTGGACTTTTTGTGTGATGAAATATCAGGTGTTCTCTCAGGAGGTGGCATGTTACAGAGCTGAACTGCTCTTGCCTTTGCCTTCAGTCCTCCCAGCTGTAACACTGTAGAAGATCTGAGCTATACTCTTCCAAGCAGTATCCTAGCCTAAGAAACGATTGGGGTTTCTTTAATCAAAATGCCTCAAGGTGCTCATTTCCTCGAGCAAGTGGATTTGGCTTTCTAACAGAATGTGGCTGTGAGAGCCCTCCCTGTACAGACTTTTTCTCTTTTACTTGTTTTCTGAGCTGCTTTGCCCTGCTACAACTCTTGTGTTGCAAAGGCAGGAAGGCTCCTGGATTTCCTGTCTTTACCCTATGAACATCACTTAGCATCCAACCAGAAGACTTGGTCAGAATGAAAACAATATTGAATTTTGCAGGTCTCATTTATTTAAGAGAGTCAAACATCTTTCTTTTCAAAGTGCTTCTCTTTAGCTTTCATTTCCTGTGCACAGAGTAGCTTTGTCTTGAGTACAATAATTAAGTTGTTGACCTTCCTTAGAGGTCAAACATAGCTTCCCTTTAGAGAAGGATAAAAACAAGCAATAATAAATACTTTGACTGGGCTAAGATACTTGGTCTGCATATCTGTGATGTTGCTGCATTTTCTGCTGGATATTTTTCCCAGGATAATTCAGGATGACATGATGTTGATTCATTTATTTTGGTAAGTACACAGATCTCACTGAAGTTGTATTTTCCTTATTCTTTTTGAGAAATAAATATTCCACTATAACTACATCAGAGAATGTGAAGTCGGATGTGTATGCTCTAATGAGAATGATTTATGTGATTTTAAAATGGCATTTTACTCTTTTTAATGTTTTTTTTCCCTCTAATCTTCTGAATTATTTTTTTTTCAAGATCAAAGATAATAATGGAGAAATCCAGGCATCCTCATGCATTATAAAAGCCAAATTGTTGTCCCTTTTATATTGCTTTTCTTTTTATGTGTAAACATTTAAATTCTCCTCATTTTTAAATGATCTGTTTCTTTTATGTTTATTTAATTCCCATTTACTTGGTTTTAAATATGACTGCTAATTGCTATCAGTGTTCCTAGTAGTTTCATGTTATGTTCCTCGTGTTATCCAAAATGATCTCAACAGTTCAATTCCCAGTAGCTTTGCCTGTGTAAGTAAGCAAGGCACATGGATCCTCTGATTAGTCGCAATAAGTATTAGCAGTAAGTTTGCCTCCTTTTACATAGAAATTTGAGATCTTGTCCACGGAATGGAAGTTGCAATGGGCATGTTATCCTTTACAAAGTGGTTAAGAAACAGAAATCTCCACAGGGGGAAGAAATCTGTTAAATCCAGTGATCTGGGGCTTCATTGTTGATTTGTACAAATGGTGATAGATGCTGGGGTTGTACAGCACGTGGGAGGAAGGAAAAACTAATAGAGGCACTCCATCCTCCATCAGAATATAGGCTGGGCCAGTCTTAATACTTTTCATAGAATCATAGAATCATAGAATAGGCTGGGTTGGAAGGGACCTCAGAGATCATCGAGTCCAACCCTTGATCAATTACCGCCACAGTCACTAGACCATGGCACTGAGTGCCATATCAAGTCTCTTTTTAAATGTCTCCAGAGACGAAGAGTCCACCACCTCCCCAGGCAGCTCGTTCCAATGTCTGATCACCCTTTCTGTGAAAAATTTCTTTCTAATATCCAGTCTGAACTTCCCCCGGCACAATTTAAGACCATGCCCTCTTGTCTTACTGAGAGTTGCCTGGGAAAAGAGACCAACCCCCGCCTGGCTCCATCCTCCTTTCAGGTAGTTGTAGAGGGCAATGAGGTCTCCCCTGAGCCTCCTCTTCTCCAGGCTGAACAGCCCCAGCTCCCTCAGCCTCTCCTCATAGGATCTGTGTTCGAGTCCCTTCACCAGCTTGGTTGCCCTCCTCTGGACCTGTTCGAGGACCTCAATATCCTTCTTGAACTGAGGAGCCCAGAACTGAACACAGTACTCGAGGTGTGGCCTTACCAGGGCTGAGTATAGGGGCAGAATCACCTCCTTGGACCTGCTGGTGACGCTGTTTCTGATACAGGCCAGGATACCATTGGCCTTCTTGGCCACCTGGGCACACTGCTGGCTCATGTTCAGCTTCCTGTCTATCCAGACTCCCAGGTCCCTTTCTGCCTGGCTGCTCTCCAACCACTCTGTCCCCAGTCTGTAGCGCTGCATGGGGTTGCTGTGGCCAAAGTGCAGGACCCGGCACTTGGCCTTGTTGAAGCTCATCCCATTGGAGTCAGCCCATCTCTCCAGTCTGTCCAGGTCTCTCTGCAGAATCCTCCTGCCCTCCAGCTGATCAACACTTCTCCCCAGCTTGGTGTCATCAGCAAACTTGCTGATGATGGACTCAATCCCCGCATCCAAGTCATCGATGAAGATATTGAACAGGACTGGGCCCAGCACTGATCCCTGGGGGACACCGCTGGTGACCGGTCGCCAACTGGACGCAGCCCCATTCAGCACCACTCTCTGGGCCCGGCCCTCCAGCCAATTCTTAACCCAGTGCAGAGTACGCTTGTCCAAGCTGTGGGCAGCCAGCTTTCTCAGGAGGATGCTGTGGGAGACGGTGTCGAAAGCCTTGCTGAAGTCCAGATAGACCACATACACAGCCTTCCCCTCATCCACCAGGCGGGTCACCTGATCATAAAAGGAGATCAGGTTGGTCAGACAGGACTTGCCCTTCCTAAACCCGTGCTGGCTGGGTCTGATCCCTTGTCCATCCTGCAGGTGCTGTGTGATTGCTCCCAGGATGAAGAGTGTGGAGAATGCGGGCAACGATCCCGCTACCTCTCGCATGCTAAGCGAGCGCTCTACCATTTGAGCTAATTCCCCTCCCATTTATTATACCTTCTCTTCCAAACTCTCATATTGCCTATGCCCTCCTTATTCCTTCCAGAGCCCTCTTTTAGGCTTTTAGTTTCTTTTTCAGTGCAGACACCAAAATTAATTCTCAGAGTGCAAGTATGTATATAGCCATAAAAAAAGCCTAAATGCATGTGTACTCTTGGAAGCAAGCGAACTAACATCACTGTTTAGGCTGAGCGTTCACTCCATCTCTTGCTGTTGTGGCACTTCATAGCTATTAATACATGAGCAATGCCCTCCTCATTCACCAAAACCCTTAAATTCATCCTACTTGTCCCATCATGGTGAATTAAAGTTAAATATGCCTTAATGAAAGGGGAGCTAAGCAAAAAAAAGTCAAACCTAAGCAAAGCATCTTTTTTGTTCGGAGGCAAAAAAGCAATGTTGGTATCTAATTTTGGACCCCTGGGAAATGCCTTGATACTGACGTGGTCAGCACCATGTGAAAACTTAGCAAGAGATGTATTCTCCACTTCCAGCAGTCATTCAGACTTATGTGGGCACCCCTCAAAACCCCTAAGTAGAAGCTATGGTTGCAGTTCTTTCAGCCTTTTTAGGACTTTGTAGGTAAGTGTGGTCCAGCGGCAGCAAAAGGCAGTTCTGGTTTTAATAAAGATTAAAAAATATTTTTGAATGACCCTCCTTGTTCCTTACTATTATACAGTATTAAAATATAAGAGTGCAGCCAAGGAGAATAGAAAACAAAGAGGAAAGACTTTTTAAAAAAATCCACAATTTTATATCCTTTCCCTACTAACCCACCACAGAATTCAAGGGTGGGGGTTTCGAGGGCTGAAAGAATCTTCATATGGTGCCAAAAATTCCCCACAGATCTCCCTGGTCCCTCTGCGTTTGGCTATTTAAAGCAAACACATTGTGTTTTAGATGCTAGTTTAGATCCGTTTTCCATATGAGGAGGTGGGATGTAATTAATTAGCTGTTCTTTTGATTTCTGAGTATCACATGTAGATTTCATGAGGGCATGTACTTTTGACAGAGGCTAGAAGAAGAAAATAAAATACAAGCTACACCTTCTAAATCTTCTGGGTACAAATAATGGATCAACAGGGGATTATCATGTGTATTTTATTGCTACCAATGCTGATTGAGTCACATGAGTGTTAATACAAACCTAGGAAAAAAGTCTGGATGAAATCACAGTAACAGTTTAAAGTGTTTATTTTAGTCATAATTGCACTGTTTTTACATAACGTCTTTGATCTGTAAGTTGAAAAGAGGCAAAGCCAGTAGTCCACAGTAGAAGTAACCAAAGATAAACTTCTCTGTAGAGTTTAAGAAAATCAAATCTGTAGTCAGAGATATCCATGTGGACATGTACAGCAGGGAGGTGAAACCCAGACTCCAGCATGCCAGAAAATACAATTCACTGCCATTTCAGCTAATGAGGTCCCTTTTCTGGATTTCATAGTGACTGCATTTATTTTAACCTTTATGTGGACCATATACCAGAGGAAATCCCATGTAACAAAGCAGTCCTGTAAAATGAGGGAAAAACCTTTACACCTCCCATCTAGCATGACAAAAACAAATAATAAAGTTCCCAAACTGGAAAGGCCAGCTACGTCCTCCATGCTCTTCATCAGCACAGATCCAGCTGCCCTCATTCCATGGCCCTGTTGGCCATGGATGGTCCTGGAGACCCTTAAGAGAGTCCCCTTCAGACTGGGAGCCAAAGTCACTATCATGGAAGTAATTCAGTGACAATGTCAACTTAGTGACCAAAATGTCTCTGCCTTGCAGAAGCAGCAAACTCCTGTGTGTCTGCTCTCCACCAGGACTGAATTTGCTCATTAACCTGCAGACCTAAGGAGCTGCAGCACCCAAGCAACTGGCATGTGACCTCTTGGGCCAGGGAATGAACCAGAATAAACAAGCCCCATAGCCCCATTTAGCATTTTTTTCTTTTTTTTTTTTCCTTTTTTAATTTCTCCTTTAGGAGAAGCTCTTTAGCTTTAGCTAAAGAGCACCTCCTAACTGAAATGCTTTCAGAATGCTTTCAGACATAATGATACTGTTTAATGTCACAAGCCCTTTGTCATCTCTATCCATGCCCAGAGGAGAAAGGAGGTTTGTAGAGGTGCTATTGCCTTTTTGTAGTATCTGCTGATGTAGCTGGGAAAACAGGCTCGATTTCTGTCACAAAAATCCTTTCTCAGGTCCCTCCTCCTCCAGAAGGCTAAATATGTTTAGGCCATTCAGTGGGTCTCTCCCCTTACATATGGTGAAAATGTATGAGCATACTGCTTGACTGTTCTTTTCTTCACTTTTTTTTTTAATTCTGCACAGTTTTCCAAAGTGATTTGTGGATGCTTTCACACAGGCTGACTCTCCCAAAGCCCTCTCTGAATGAGCAGAGGAAAAAGCAGGTTCCTTTGTGGGGCATTTCAGAGCCAGAGCCTACCAAAGCTGCACCAAAATGCTCTCAGGAAAAATTTCCCTCTCACTCAGCTCTGGGGGGGGGG
>VWZY01011166.1:38549-51199 GCA_013399075.1 Chloroceryle aenea
CGAGGGATGCTCTAGGCTAGTAGATGCCCATATGAATCCTCCCATCCTTCCACCATTCCATGGGCTGTAGATACACGCCTGACTCTTACTGCAAAAGCAAATTACACTTTTAATGGCAAATGTTTGAAAAACAAAGCTATAAAATTCTTAATACAGTTATCAACTTGAATTGTTTAGGTTGTTTCCCTCTACACACACCATCCCCATTAACTTATTCTTGAGGGGAATGTATTTATGTAGCCATGTGCTTCTCACGTGGTTGAGGCTAAAAATAACTTTAGAAAATCATTCCAGATAAAAGTTAATTGAAAAAGCAGTTTGCCAGCCTAACACAGACTATAACTGGTCCCTTAGCCTGGTTTGTTTATTTGTTAATGATAGCCTTGACCAGTCTTTTGAGTGCTAACTATTTCTGGATTTCCTATGCTCTACTTCTATTTAATAACCTATATATATATACACACACATTCCAGAGCCTAAAGAAACCCCCCAAATTACACACAAAATTTATTTTCTCTGTACGGCCTGAACTTCCACATGAGCAACAAACTTACTTCTTCGTAACACACATGTGCACTATGGAGACAGGCAGAATCAGCCCAGGTTTCTTGTTTGGTTTGGTTTGTTGTTTTTTTTTTTTTTTGAGAGAGAGGTTTTTTGAGAGACATTGCAAGTATATTGTCTAAGTACTGAACTATTTTTTCCCAGTTTTTTTTTGTCAGTGATCAGCAAATCAGATGCTACAAAATGTCTGAACCTTCATGGGTCAAATCCTTCTTGCATTTAATTCAATATGAGTTTCGTCACTCATTTTAAAGCTAAGACTGTAGCCCATAATAGACAATTATGCAATCCCTAGATGAAAGGGATGTTTTCTCCTTGCCCTAGATAATTAAGTCTAATGGAGAATCTTTCCATTCCCATCACTAGTTCTCTTTTTTAATTGGTCTTGAGATGACAGTGTCTCAAGCTCCAAGGGTTGAAATCCTTTAGAAAGGAGATTTTTCAGCCAGTAGGGCTGAAACAGGCAGCAACAGGCTGCTAAGAAAAACGAATACATTGTCAGTAGGCTCAGGAACTACACAGAGATCCATCTGTCTAGTGAAAATATGAAACAGTTCATGGTAAAACTTAGATGGAAGACCACTGATTTTGCTAGTGTTATGCTGTCTGTGGAAGAGACTTTGGTCTCATAAAAGTGCTTAGATTTACAGAGAAATTCTTTGTCTTCTGGCTTTAATACTACTATGTCTGCATCCCTCTACTCATTTCTATAGTGCTAGGCATCATTTATTACAAAGCATACTCATTTTTTCTTTCAGAAGTTATGTAATTTAATGGTGCTGCATTCTCTCTGTCTAATTACAAAGAAAAGGCCATTTTCCTCTGTGTAAACCGGACACTATTTTAACTAGACATTACTCCATTTACTTGCATGGCTGCTCCTTTCCTTCGTTTTGGTCCTTCTAGGTCCCTTCTCACGTGGGAAAGCCCTCCTGACCCTGGTTGTCATGTGGAGTTTTTCATCTATTGGTTTCTAGTTTTGATATAGAGTAGTCACTTAAAACACTATCTGATATGACAGGAAAGGAATATTTTCAGCTTTATTTTCTCCCCATACTTCACAGTTTTTCTTCTGAGCACTTCTCCCCAAGCAACTTCAGTTGTCCACACTGGCATCCAGGTGAGTAGGGTTCCCTTGTCATCAAGCAATGGATGCGTGGGGGTATATTTGCAATATCTTTTCTGTTACATTTTTCTATTGACTTTATTGTTGCATTGTCTGTCTGGAATTGAGTTTGTTCCTATCTTCCTTCATCTTTGATAAGCTTTAACAGTTCTGTGTTAACTGTCAAATTTAGCACATCACTTCTCAGGTTTTATATATATATCACAGAATCCTAGAATGGTAGGGGTTAGAAGGGACCTCTGGAGATCACTGAGTCCAAGCCCCCTGCCAGAGCAGGGTCACCCAGGGCAGGCCACACAAGAACAGATCCAGGCAGGGCTTGAAAGTCTCCAGAGGAGACTCTACAGCCTCTCTAGGCAGCCTGTTCCAGGGCTCTGTCACTCTCACAGTGAAGAAGTTTTTCCTCATGTTGAGGTGGAGCTTCCTGTGTTTCCCCTTGCCACCATCACCTCTCATCCTATCCCAGGGCACCACTGAAAAGAGGCTGGCCCCCTCTACTTGACACCCACCCTTCAGATATTTGTAACCATTCATAAGATCCCCTCTCAGTCTTCTCTTCTGCCGGCTAATCAGCCCCAGGGCTCTCAGCAGAGAGATGTTCCGGTAATATATATACACACATATATATACATGCACACATGTATGTGTGTATTATTCTGCTTTTTAAAATTTTTACTTTTTAAATTATTTTCAGCCAGCAATAAAATTTTGCAGTTAAATTTTGAATTTTACTCTCTGGTAAGAGTCTTTCTGCAAGGCCAAATAAGCTTACGTGTTATTTTGCTGAACCAGTCCAAGAATGCTAGTGGACTGGAGAAGTATCAGATCAGTTTTCAAGTTATGCTTGCAAGTCCTCCATTTCTTTTAATGATCAGATCAGCTATTTCACTTGGTACTGATGTCTTCAATAAGTAGAAGCCATTATAGATACAAACATTGCACTATATGAAACAGAACTGTTCCTAGTCTAACTGCTTCCAAAAGGATTGCCATGTGTTTTCTAGAGACAGAATTAAAGCTTCCATACTTAACTCATTTGGAAAAATATTGCAGCCTTGATGATCACAAGGAGGAGACAAAACAGAGCAATTTAAACACGTTCTTTTTTTTTCCCCCAAGATGCTAACTGCTGCTTTAAATTAGTTTATTGGGCAGCCATATAACATAGGTGAGTTCATTTGGGATTCCTGAGGCAGGGTTCAGGCTCAGCACCCTTAACCATTCCTAACATTTTTGTCATCTAAGCACCAATAGTCAGAAGCATTTAGCTTCACACACATCCAGTAGATCTCTTCAGATCCAATATCTCAAATTGTATTCTTAGCCATGAATGATCATGCCTTCCAGTACTTTTTTATCCTGTATCTGTTTTACAGTTAAAGAGTGTGGCATTTTTTAATTAATTGAAACTTTTAAACTAGTGAAAGCCCACACGAAGCTGAGTTTAACAGCAAAATGTGCTTTGTACTGATACAGATTACTGCTCCAGGTTATAACATACTTTATGTTTGCATCATCTCTACCTGCAGAGAGAGGGCAGTTGTGCCACAGTATTTAAGTATCCCAGTTTCAAATCAGAAAGGTTAAAGTGATACAAAACCCCTGTGTCATTTACCCTCAACAAACCATGAGGAGTTAGAAGAGCAGAAATCAGGCAAAGTATTTCAGCAACTACATGCTAAAAACTAGCATTTAATAAGAAATTATTTGTTAATGGAATTTTAAATGGTTGGAGGGGACAAGGTACATGCTACAAAAGGCAGGAAATTAAGAGTTAGCACTGCCCTGGGCACCATCACCTTCTTTATGTTTGTGTGTGTGTGTGCATTGGAACCAGTGCTCTGTTACACACCATATATTGTGGGTTTGGCTCCTTGTAAGTTGTCTACACAGCCTAGTTTCTGCAGCCACATCTGACAGTAGTGGCCTCCAAACTACGAGGATTCTGCAACACCAAACGCCACCATGGGCAAGACTCCCAGATGCACGTTTTAGGCCTCTTTGAAGCAGGCAGGACAGCACTACTGGCTGCAAGTAACCAGAGCTGGGAGTTAAAATCTGCAGCTACTGGGGTTTGTCTTGTGCTTTGGAACCTCTTTGGCTTCATTATTTCCTCTATATACGTCAGCATTAGAAATACAAATTTAAAAAATATTCCACTCATTTAATACACCCACATAGCCTGAAGTTTGGTGGCTTTGAGGGGAAAAAAAAAAAGGTGATTGGGAGATTAATCATGAGAGCAGAACAACGAAGATTAGGCCAGGCTCTAACTACCACAACCACCACAGAGTTTAAATACACCAGCAAAAGCTTATGTGGGGACCAAACTCAACACAATTCTAGGGGATTAGAAGCAGGTATCTGAGGACAAAATCTGTCTCACTGTTTGGCAGGGACAGGGATTTGGAAACCCCATCCACTATCCCATCCATTAAAAAAATCAAAGGGTAGCAAGCAGTAGACAAAGTTCTGCTCTCTTTGAAAGAAAGAGCTGCCAAAATGTTCATGTCAGGCTTTTTCCTTTTTTCTTTTCCTTTGGGCAGACAGAGCTGGGTTGTGGCTGAGCTGCTCACAGCCTCACCCCTCAATCCAGGGATCACAACTGGTGGGCTCAAAGCAGAAAGTGCAAAGAGTTTATTATGAGTGCACGTGTTTAGGAGAGCCCTGTAACAGACTGTGTGCAGGGGGTTTGTTTAAGCATATTGATGATTGGGAGTGTTTGTTTTAGCATCTCGTTATTTCTTTTGATGAAATCACTGGCAATGAGGGTTTTTTTGTTTTGTTTTATTTCATTTGGTTTGAGTTTCTAAAAAGCATAATTTCGGCAATTTTTCTCTGTTCTTACACACACGCAGAGAAATTGCTTTAGACAGGAAGAATTTTTTTAAATTGAGTTAGACTTGAATCAAATAAATGAAAACCTATTTTTAAAAAGCACTGTGGCACTTTGCATTCTTAAAAAAAAATTCTTGTATTCCCAATTGTTTTTCAGTAAACTTTCATCGGTCTGTTTAAAGTTCTGCAAGTGTGAATATTCATATTTCAAACATCTGGCTTGCAAATCAAGCATTTCAGAAGTACTATATCCTTGCTTACTACAGAATTGTAAGTAAAACTTCAGCAACAACCAACTTATTTCCTCACCAATGGCCCTTTCTGCATTATTCACACAAATACACTGTTTTTTCCATTGGCCAGAATGGGAGTAGAATCCATCCCGAAATAGCATCACCCTGGTTTAATCCATGACAAGAGATAAACAAATAGACCCTTTGAAATTAGTTTCCTCTTTTGTGTCCCATTTGTTGTCTGAAGCAGGTGTCAATTGGATCTTTTCCTGTCTCTCTGTGGTTGAAAAGCAACATGTTGTAGTTAAACCCACTTGTAAGTTGTAGTAATTTACAGACAAACTCCCTCAGGGTTCTACTAAAAAGCTACTTGAGGTCCAGTGCTGGAAGTCAAAAAAGTGTTAATTTGCTTCCCCTCCTCCCATCTCTCTCCATTTCTCATTCTGTTTCAAGTTATTTCTTGTTTAAAAAAGATCCCTTTAGTTTCTCCATATACAGTAAAAAGACTCTTCAAACACAAGGGTCTGATCCTGCCTTCACTGAAGTTCATTTATTTGTAAATCATTGAAAAGAATTTCCTTTCATAGTGGGCCCAGCCACAAATTTCCTATTTTCTTGAGCCAATAATCTTATCAACCACCTGCTTTGTGGATCTAGCACTAGAAATAGCCTCAGAGTTTTTAACCTTGTGAAGCGGTGACTCTGGAACTAAAACTCTAAGAGGCTGGCCCAAATTCCCTGCCATTTGAGAAGACTGGGGGACTAGCCAGAAAAAAAAATACCAACAGCAGTGTCAATAGCAACAATAAGCCCACACATCCCACGTTTTAAGAGAATGACATTACATATAAGAAAATACGCTGGAAATGTATAAACTGTGCATGATATAACTGCATAAAATGGACATTTGCAGACATTAAAATGCAAGGTTAAAGTCTGAGATTGATCAGATGGGGCTGTGTTGTTACTCGGTGGAACTTGCCTTTTTTTGTACCTAGTTTTTCTAAAGCCTCTGAAGAGATTTTGTGTAGGATTGCACCACCTCCTGAAGCCAAATCTCACTACAGTCATTAGGATGTTATCAATAAACAGAGAAGAAAGATCTTAGTTGTTGAGTAGCAGCAAATAACAGTCTTGGGCAGCAAGGTGGAGCTCCAGGTATTGCTTTTTCAATGCCATTTGCTTCACAGTTGCTGTTGTCTTCAGGATACTAGAGAAACAAAAATCTACAGATCAGCTGCTTTCAGTCTTTAAGTAGTCTCGCGTACCAAGGCGTTGCACACGCAGACTGTTCTCCTTCCTTCCCTCTCTGCTAAGTGCTGAATACTGCTGTAAACTCTCCACAGCCATGTAAAGAGGAGCCTCCAGCCAGCCCAGCCCTGGTTCTCTCACTGACCACAGCACTTTCTCCTCTGCTTCTGTCAGAACCAGGAGACCTCTTTGTGTGATTTCCCCAGGCACTGATGGATGGCTATGCTCTCTCCTTGCTCTTCAAGTAGTACACACCAGATGTCAGGTCTGCTGCAGAGGCTCTCTGAGCACCTTTCTGCAGCTTATTTCTTTGTTTTCACCATCTCATCCAGATCCATTGAGACTTTTACCAACCCACTGTGGATAGCAGGTGAAGCTGTTGCTATCCAAACTGCACTTGAGAGCACCAGCGATGTGCACATTTGTTTGCCAGACAGTACGCTTGAAGTTGGGTAGCGGAGAATGTTTTTCTTAGAATTAAATACTTTAGTTGAGAGGCCCCAGATTCTGCTTTCTTTCTTCATTGCGTTATCTGACATAATATCATCCTCTTTAAAGACATATTTCAATTTCCTCCTGTCCTCTACTAGCTGGGCCATTCTCCAGGATGCCTCTCTGGTATTACAGTGATCATTGCAGGTGCTGGGGTACCACAAACATGGGCGCCCCTATGTTAAAAGCTCTCCTAAAGGAGGACACAAAAAACAACCTGCACTTAACACTGGTGGAAGGAGCATCTAATTAAACTGCCCATTTTTAGTCCAGCAGAAAATGATTTGAGACTTCAGCAATTTAATTAAATCAAAAAATAAAGAGAAGGGACACATGCTGGTTTAAATGATTTCTTCACCTGCAGTAATAACTGTGAGCCTATTCCCACTGTTTCCATACAGCATTCCAAATGGCTGTGTAACAGATACACCATCACTGAGCTCATTGACACAGGCCCTACAGGAAAGAGATTTACTTTGCACAAGAGCTTTTTTTCCTGCATCTCAGCAAACATACATGTTTTTTAAAAACTGTTGCAGATCATTTAGGCATCTCTGCAGAGAATACAGCAACTGTCAGCAGGATCAGATCTGGGGTACCAATGGGCCTCACAGAATGAGGTGAAAGGCAGGGAAAAAACCTGCCCTTGCTCTCCATGTTTCTGCCACCTTCGTTGAACAAAGTCTCTCTGTAATGACAGGACTGTGGCATTTTTCCACTTGCTTTGGTACATGGTATGGGATATTTATCTGGAAACAGTGGCTGGAGATTCCATTATGGAGGAGAAGAGAATATTTATCACTAATAATATTTAGCTCCTGAAGCACTGGCTCAAAACTGAGCTGAGGAACCCTCAGTGTAAATTCAACACTAGTATTACAGGCATGAGAATGCGCAGGTTTCAAAACCAGATGTTTCATTTGCATAATTTTGACTTGAGAAAGCACTGCAAAAAGATATTGACAAATCCAGAGCATTAGCTATCAACTAGAAGAACTGATTTAGTAAGAAAAATAAAATATAACCCCTGAAGCTCCTCTTCCGAAGGCATAACAAGACTAGAAAGATCCTTACCTGTGCTAGAGCAGCAACACACTAGCAGGAGTCTCAGTCACCTTGCAGAGGCTATGCTTCAGCCCTGTTGTATCGCTTAAGTGAAGCCTGCTGATACTTATCACCTGAAGCCACCAGGAAATGAGCTACATTTTCTTTTCTACTCTGTGGGAATGAAATCGTTTTTTTGACAATCAGCCCTTCATCTCACCTACCTTCACAGCATTTGCTGTGAAATCTTCCTTTCCCTTCTCTGCTCCAGAGCTGTCCTTCAGCTGGCTTTCTGATTTTTATTTTTTAAAAAATCTAGTTCTTGGTCTTCAGAGTGACAAAAGTAGTCTTGAAGAAAAAAAACAAAACCAATTAGAAGCTAGTAATGTTATATTTTCCCCAGGGAAGTGAACGGTTGAAAACCATAGGTGTGGAAGGTGTGAATTGCTCTGTTCATCTCTATTTCTTTGTGGTTTTAATTATCAGAAAGGCTGCTCATCTGCTGTGCTGCAGAACATAGGACAAAACTCAGCAGAAGTGATCAGCCAACTCAAGCCTTGGGCACACAACCCGTTACGGTGATGTACAACTTCTTCACACATCAGCTGGGCCAGGGCCACCTCCTCGCTCCGCTTCTAACTCCCACCAGACATGCTGATGTAAAGCTCCTTCTCTGAAGTACCATGCACCTGCAGACAGCCTGTGTAGGTGCTCACAGGGCGAGCTGCCATGTTATTCATTATTATATGTAACCATTTAAATTTTATGATAAATTTGGCTCAGCCAATTTAGTGGATGAGCCGATTTTATGGCTTGCTACTATCAAAACATGGGGCTACCTCCCTGCTCCAGGTCAGAGAGCCAGCTCTGCCACATGGCTGGTACTGCAGCCAGAAAAACCACAAGGAAAGCGCTCACCCCAGCTGATGTGCTGCGACTCAGCGCTTGTCGAGTGTTGAGGTAATTCAACCAAGTGTCTGAGCCTTTGCTCCATTTGTAGCCCTCATCTCAGCTAAACCAATCCAGGCACTTCCTGCGGGGATAGAACTGTGTTCAGATGAAAAGGGTTGGATGGTTTTGCTGTATTTCTCTAAAGAGGAAAAAATTGCCTTGTGGCAAGCTCTTATGAAAGTCAGCAGAATTTAGGCTCTTTGGGCACTTCTGAAAAATGTTGCCCGACTTGCTGATTCCCACAGTCCCATACTGCCGCATCTTGGCAGATCCTACAGCACAGTTGCACATCATCAGTACAAAAATGTTCAGCATATTGAAAAGTGAAAATGTGGCAGAGTGTAAAATAAACAGAATTTAGTATTATAAAAAAAAATTAAAAAAAGTAAGAGACGGGAAACTAGGCTGGATTGTTTTTTCCATATTCCATAATTCAGACTACTCATTATACATTTCCGCTTTTGCCTCAAGTTTTAATAAAGTAGCCACTGGATTTCCAGTCTGTCACACAAGGTGCTGCAGAATTCAGAAATCCCAACCCAGCTGATGGCAAAATAGGTAGACAGAAAGAAAAGCACCAGTCTAGGAGGAGCAGGAAAATGGAGAACTCTAAGCTAATCAGTTAATCAGTTCTTTTGAAAAGATGGTGGTTACTATTCAAGTTGTAATTTATTGAGATAAAGGAACTGTGCATCACAGAAAGATTTAGGTTGCCTGCAGGGGAAGGTTACTTACTTTTTTTTTTTTTTAATATATATAGAGACAGACCCTGTGTGTGCATTTGCAGCTTATAGCTAAGAGGTTGGAGCTAATCAGCCATTCTGTCTCCTATCTGCTGATCTGCTGGTGTTGGGGGAAGGGGAATGTGGGCAAACAGGCATTAAATTCCACTGGCAGGCGACAGGAAGGTATTCCTTGATAAGCAGCATCCAAGATGATGAGCTGTAAAGCAAAGCCCCTGTGAGGAAGCAGAGGAAGAGGCAGGGAAAGCTTTAGCCATCTGTCTCAACCCAGCCTAGCTCAATGCTCACCAGACCAGAGGTCACCACCAACAATAATAACCCTCAAGAAGCCAGACGTATGCTTTCCATTCACCAATAATCTACAAAGCGTCTTAGGGTGAAATCCTGGCTCCTCTGAAGTCAACGGGAGCTTTGCCAACAACTTCAGTGGAGCCAGGTTTTCATCCCAGATAATTTTAAAGCAACCCCCAGGCTTAAAGATAAAACAACAGCATCCTGGGAGTGGGCGCAGGCAGGAGCAAGCTGAGGAGGGCAGATGGGGCTCTACCAGCTATGCTCCTCTGAAAAGCTATCAATCTTATAGACAGGATGCCTTCACAGGCCTGGAGCAATACCAGGACAGACGGTAAAGGGGTAAAGTGGACAAGCAGCTAAGCACCAATCTTTTAACCGCTTGGACAACTGGGGTGCAGGACCCAAGTGACCCATGATGCTCCGACACCAAACCCTGTGGTGCTCCCACCTCTACATCCTCCTCACTTAAAAGGCAAAGTATATAACGGGACTCATGTTGTGTTATATTACATCATGCTGTATTTTTTTTCTCCCCTCTCTTTATCTAGCAATTGTCATGCTGGCCTTTAAGGATGTCACCTGGTGGCATTTATCCAAAATGAGTATTTTTCACACTTGAATGGGTACCATCTGATGTATTATTCATTTCAGTCACTAGTACCACCCAGAATCTCTAAAGTGCTGCAGCTCGGGTGACAATTTGTCTTTCAGGACTCATAACACTGGAGTTGGCCCTAGGCAGTGCAGTGGACAGCACATGGTGTTACTAGCCTCACTGGACAAGGTAGGAGACAGAACACCACCAGCAGGACACACCAGTGTGGACATCACAAATCCAGCCCTGGATGCAGTTTCTTGGCCTTGAGCACTAAAGGAACACCCCGCACCCCCACCCCAGCACCCCCATCAGACACACTTGCTACTGCACCTCCTTGCTGTGCCCACAGCCACATCCCAGGACCAGCATTCCTGGAGGCTACCAATGGATCTCCTTCCTCAGGTGAACTCCAACTTCCTTCTCAAGGGACTAGATGGTAGCTGCTGAAGCAAGTGTACACCCAGCCAAGGTGAAGAGAGTTTTTTCCATTGCTTTTCAGTGCATCTCCCCAGTGTTGTGATTCAGCCATCTGGCTTCACCGATTAAGTCACCTGCTGATTTAACAGCATTTGGGAATTTAAACTGGTGTCTATGGCACGCGCATGCACACACTCTCCTCTCCGGCCACCCCCAGCGCAGCTGCACAGGCAGCATTGCCATACCCATGTGCCACTTTTACACCGTTATTCAAGTGGAAAGAGGCTTTGGTTTCTTGCTGCCATCAGCTTGCTGCTAATAGTAGCTTTGCTCTGTCCCTCACTGTCTTTAATGCACAAAACTTCATGTCCCACAAGGAAACACGCACCAGTATGGGCCCATCTCATCTGGATTAAATATGTCTTTTGGTTCAGCCTCTTTCTTAAGGCGAGGGAGAACTTACATTACCCAGAGCTCGGCAGCAGATCCATGTATGTGTTTTTCACCAGGCTGTCGCCTGGAGTGTTTTGCATTATGAGCCTTCAGTCTCACTCTGGCTGTCGATTTGTACTATTAAGCTCTGAAATACAGAACTCACATGCCAAGTTTCTACTTCTCTTCACCCACTGGGATCCTCTGACAGCCACTAGGTAGGGTCTGACTTTGGCAAACGTGGAGGACAGTTCATGGAGGACTGGCTGCCCATCTCCCCAAACCTACCTCCTTAACCGCCGCATTTCTTGCTCTCTGTCAATCTGCCTGCCTGGGGGCACAGCCACCAGCCATCAGGATCACAGCAAGAAGAGCCCAGGCTGAGCGATGACAGCTGAAGTACCTCTGTTTTTATCTTCTCAGTATTTTGATTAGCCCAATGAATATTTGGGTTAAAAAAAAAAAACAACACATTTTTATAAAGCCATGTGACAGTCCCAGAGGCTGTTCTATCTTTATGCAATATTGAATAGCTTTGTGTGATTTGTCGCTCAAACGAGAGCTCCAGTACGATATCAGATATTTATCAACAACACAGCAGGGTTGCACTTCATTGTAATGGACTCAGGGCAGTCCTGCAGCAGTCCCTGTGATCACCTGCACCTATTGTTCCTACTGCAGCGCTATTATGGAACATGTTTGTGGATTAAAAATGCTTAAATCTGAAAGTTTTGGTTTTGTGGCTTTTGGTCACATGTTTAACAATACTCCAGTGCAGTTATTTTAACAATATTCCTGCCTGACGGTTAATCATTTACAGTGGTAAACACTGGAAGGGAAATCTATCCAACTGGAAGGGTACTAGACATTATTCCGACTTGGTCATGACCACAGACTTCAGATGCACCAAGACCTGCAATAAACCTCTGACAAGCTCTGACTCCTCAAACACTGACAGGTTCCCAGATCAGGCCCGCTGCAGGCAGAGACACCCACAATGCACCTCGGCCCCTGCTGGCACCACACACTGGAAGCACCTTTAGGTCACAGGAACCCTGCTGAGGACACTGGTCTCCGACTGAATATATTTTGGATAGGGAACACTTTTTCCCCAGTTTGCCCATTTTGGTACCCAATTCAGCCTCCCAGATGTCACACACGCAGGCCCCAATTGCTTGTATCCTTATTTTTGTATATTAAATTCCCAGCTGTCGAAATACAACAACAAAAACTCCCACAGTTTTTTAGGTGACTTTATGTTTCAAGTTTATTTGAGCTGAGTTTGTTCTTGTCAGACAGAGCAGCATCTTTAGAACACTGGCTTCAGCAGACTGGATGCAAAGATATTGATCTACAGCAAGTGACAATCCAACCCTCATTGTCACACATGTTCAGATTCACATTAATTTTAAATTTGGGGCCTCCCATCCCCTGAGGAAGTTCTTTCCACTGTACTTAAGTCAGCAACCAAGAGGAAGGGAAACAACAAGCGAGGAGTGTAAAATCCCAGGGGCCTTCCTCCTCCTGCATGCATTGTGCCCTTGCCAGGGATTCACGGAGCACCTGAAGGGGACACACGGCACAGCTCCGTCCCCGCCGAGCAGCGGTGGACGGCGTTACACAAGGTGCGGCCGTGAGCGGGATGAAGGTGTCTCGGCCTCAGACCA